>JAVYIG010005575.1:85271-134486 GCA_035222895.1 Strongylocentrotus droebachiensis | reverse complement strand
GAATCATTCTGATCCGTTTGTATCCTGATTATCTTTGGCAACACGTCGTGTTTTCTAGGGCCATCGGGTATAATAATCTGACTTGGTGCCATAAGGGAGGTGATGGACGTGAGCGCTGAGCCGTTATAATGAAAACGAATCAAAAAATATTGGACATTTAGGGAATATTATGATTTTCAACGACATGAAACAAAAGTAAACTTACGATTGGACCCTGTGTTTCCAATCTGCCTTACACTGCTGGTATTTTCTCGCCTGTATTTAACGTCTTTTCCAAACAATATTCACGAACACTTTATCATATTCATTACAGAATACAAGCACATCACCAATGATGGTTGTGACGTAGAGGGCGTAGGACGTGATACCTTTCCTGGTTACGATGAGAGTAATTTGATTCCAAGGTTAGCTTCACCACAGAACCTTTACCCTCCACGGAACCCTTCACAGTTCCCTCAGCAGCAACCAGGCACCTATGCCCCCAAGCAGCAGGTGGCTCAGGTAAACAAACACATCTATATGGCAGAAGAGAGACAGATAAATAGATGGTTATAGAACACCTACCACCTGGACATCCACCCCACTCCCAGTCAACTACCCCCTAGGACAACTACCCCATAGGGCAACCATCCTGTAGGATGACTACCCCAGGACAACTACCCCCGGACAACTACCCCCAGACAACTACCCCCTAGGACAACTACCCCCTAGAACAACTACCCCCTAGGACAACTACCCCTCCCCCACAACTACCCCCGTACCACTACCCCCGAACAACTACCCCTACGACAACCATCCTCTAGGACAAGTACCCCTGGGACAACTATCCTAGGTGGTAGTTGTCTGGAGGGTAGTTGCACGGGGGTAGTTGTCTGGGGGTAGAGTCCTAAAGGGGTAGTTGTCCGGGGGTAGTGACCGGGGGGTGTTGTCCTAGGGGGTAGTTGTCCGGGGGTATTTGTCCTGGGGGTAGTGGTCCTAGAGGGTGGTTTCCCTAGGGGGTAGTTGTCCTAGGGGGTAAATAGGGACTTTTAGATTTGCGTGGACTGATACGTGTGACGTCCATTCAAGGCAGTGCATTAAAAGGACGTCGATCGTAGCAATCCACGTTGTCTTCGTGCAAATCTAAAAGTCCCTAATGACTGGGGGTGGTTATCCGGTGGTGGATGTCCAGGGGGTGGGTGTCCGGATACGAAGATAGATAGATAGACTGGGGGAGGCTTGGAGAGATAAGAGAGAAAGATAAAGAGAAGAAGAAGAACAGAGGAAGAGGGAGAGATAGAAAGAAGGGCGATTAGAAGTGATGACAGAGATGGGAAAGAGAGGGGAAGAGAAAAATAGAGATAGATAGACTGAGGGGAGGATGGGAGAAATAAGAAGGGGATATATAGATAGACTGAGGGGACACTGGGAGAAATAAGAAGGGGAGAGATAGATAGACTGAGGGGAGGCTGGGAGAAATAAGAAGGGAGAGATAGATAGACTTAGGGGTGGCTTGGAGAGATAGGAATGGGAGACATAGATAAACTTAGGGGAGACTAGGATAACAGATAAAGGGAAAGAGAGGGAGAGCAAGAAAGAAAGATAATTCAACATCTCTTGACGATGATTAACCTCTACCAACTATGATCATTATTGTTTCCTTCTAAAATCAATTTAAATTTTGAGAAATAAATCTGTAGGCCAGGAGATGAAATCTTTGTCAAATACATCTGATGGTGCTATGGCTGGCATACCTCTGACAAGTATTTCGTCTTAATTACCGCTGTTACCAAAATGTAATACGTGTGTATAACACTTAGTAGATGCATTGGTATGACACATTATTAATTACGTATTAAGCCGAGAAATACTTGTGACGTAAAGGGGCTGTATAATCACCCGATGACCATTGAAGCAGAGATTTTGAAAGTAAGCGAACTACAATCCTGTGCAAACGATTTACCTGTGAACTCAAACAGGTATCGATCCGACGGAACATAATTCATCTCAGTCTGGAGATAAGGCCGAAACACTACTGTGCTCTAGCTCTCTTTGCCACATTCTGCTGCGTTCTGCCATTTGGGATTGTAGCTCTCATCAAATTAAATGAGGTATGATTTACTGTGTATTAAACCAGACTTATTAAACCTATTACCCCGGTCGAATTCCCGGCTTTCAGACATTACCCAGGCCTGGAATACTACATGTTTACATTTGTAGTCCATTGAAAACTATGAAGATGTAATGTTTTCATAGATGTTCGATGTCGGGGTCGGGATGGGAGGGGGGGGGGGGGGGGGGCATTTTAAGTAATTACATTTGCATATTATAAAGTGTACCAATATTTCTATAAACGCATATAATTATATGTCGTATGTGTTCATTCCAGCAAAGATTTTCATCAATAATAATAACAATAATAATAGGCATTTTTATAGCGCCGTCTATCTAGACAATTCTATTCCGAGGCGCACAAGAAAAATAGAAAGAATGAGAGAGATTGGATGAGTGTCATAGTGCCAAGTACAGGTATTGTTAAAAAAAGATAATATTTCAGTTTGGAATTAAAGGTATCTGAGGAAGGGTACCTACAACGTTTGAATTCTTCTTATATTATGGTATATTATCAATTACAATATGGTTTCCTTATAACATAACGAAAATCTGGGGCATGTGCATTTGTATGTTTTAAGTGTATGAAGCTTGTTTTATTAATATTAAGAGTGGTGGTACATGTTGGAGTTGTTGTTAAAAATAAAGCATTTCGGGGCAGTCATTCAATCTCCTTGTTATAATGGATAGTGTCACTAATCTTCTGCTATTTTCAGAATACATGACATAATATGAATATTGTATTTTCTTGCTTTATCCGAAGGTCAGGAACCGATCAGCAGTGGGGGACTACTTTGACGCCGCTCTTTTATCTGCTGAGGCGAAACTATGGGCCACAGTCGGATTAATCTTTGGCAGTGTTTTATTGACTTTCTTTTTATTTGGTTTCATCCTGGTTTACGTATTCAGTTCATTTTTTGGAGCTGATTAGAACCAGGAAGAGGAAAAGAAGAAGGAGAAAGAACAATGATTAGACAGGAACATGGACTGCGGATACCTTAGAACCCAATTGTTTGATCTCAGTTTGTTGGCGTTCACGACCACAACCCTCGATTATATAGAGTATCGCAAGACTCTGCAAAAGGAACACTTTCTTTTCTTTTTTTCTCCAGGTAGTCTCCCAACGGGAGAAAGAGTTAGAGAGAGAGATAGAGAGAGAGAGAGAGAGAGAGAGAGCAAGAGAGAGGCTCAGAAAGGATCATTTTTAAATGTTTACTGATACGTGTTACAATGCGATACTTTACATTTAATAACTTTTTAATCGGAATAAAATACTTTAATACAAATAAGATGACAAATGTTTACTGATACGTGTTACAATACAATATTTTACATTTAATAACTTTTTTATTCGGAAAAAATACTTTAAAGGTAGGCTTTACTACTTCAGCTAGAAGGGATTAGACCGCCCAGAGAGCCAGCGAGGTCACTGTGACAGGTGGCTATCTCATTAACTCAGCTCTCATTTAACATAAGAAAAAGAGGATCATGGGGGACCAACAGGCACCGATTGGGGAAGTTTTCTATATAGAGGGAGCAAGTATCTACAAGTAGAATAGTGTGCCTTTAATATAAATAAGATGACATTACTACATACAATCAGAGCTTTCTTTACTTGTATAGATATTTTCTTTGTTATTCGGAAAGCCCTACTGAGTGTGTAGTGTTAAATGTGTAACAGGATTTCTTTAACTCTTACACTGCCATGAGACTGCTAGCGCGCTATTGTTATAGTGCCATGTGCACGCGAGCGTGCTATCGATTGAAAGCCACGTTCATGCTAGCGAGCCACCGCTACGGTGCTTCGTGCCTGCTAGCGCGCAGATGTAATAACAGTTATTGTTCATGCCCATTGCACCGTGTTGAGTGCTTTTGCAGCGCTATTGAAAGTACCGTCGCGTGCATCAGATTATCGGCTTTGGATTACGCGTCTTTGTATACAACAGTCAGATTGGATTTTCTCGAGTAATTTAGAGATTTGTTTTTGATATCATATATCATCATTATGCCTCCCCATCGCATTGGATTGGTTCGACAACTCACTGATAGTGCTTATTTACTTCAGCAAAATTACAAATTCATGAAATGATATTGGTATCAATGGAAAAAGGGTGAAATTTCCTACAACTCTCATGTACAATGTTTGTTTATACAACATACGAATGAGAAGTTATAGCGGATCAAACAAAGTAAAGATTTTAAAAACACGCACTTGAACCAACCCTAAAATTAACTTGGCACGCAGGGGCTTTGTTGCTGGCACAATAGAGATTAGCACTGTGGCACTGGGTGCATTGTATGGGTGGCAGCTTAAGAGTTAAGTTATATTAATAAGATGTTATGCGTTTGATAAATACTGAAATAAAATAAATTACATAGATCACATCAGCTCAAATGAGATCTAATTTTCCTATAGTTAAACGTGATTTTATTCCCTGGGTCGGGTTCAACTGAATCAGTAGAAAACGGAATTGTAATGGTCTTGTAACTTACGAACAAACGATAAATCTTGGCATGTAAATAATGCTTTATGACTTTATCTTTGGTATTTTGGGGTGGAAATTATTCCTCTTTTAATTTCGTTATTTTGTATGCAAAACATTATATATATTTTCAAACGGATGTTTAAAGAAATCTTTATCATTTCCATGTTTTCTAGAGAAATGTAAATATCACTATAAAGTTGAACAAACAATCTCTACGCAACAAGATAGGTTTAATTCTTGATAGATGGAGGTAGGTCTAACTTATCTAAATACTAGAATATTGTTTTTGTCATTGTACCTTTCTTTGTCAAATGTATGCGTCTATCATTATGTACATTTGATTATATATGTATTGTTCTATAATTTAAGAAACAATTGATTAAAGACATTATTTATATTAAAAAAAGGAAAACAATATGAAGCAATGTGTTCTAACACGATTGAATAAAGACATTATACAGACACCCTTTTTTCACTATCTCTTTCCTTTTCTCTCTCCCTTCTTATATCACCCTCTCTTTCTCTTTTTTTTTCTCTCTCTCTCTCTCTCTTCTGTCATTGCATCTACATGAATTTTACCTGAGCCATCTGCGACTGGGGTTGTAAGGGATAGATAGACTGAAGGAAATACACATTCTCAGAACTACACTCTGTGCATATAATGATCACCATGGATAGGAATCGGTTAATATTGTGTGAAAATACACCCTCGAAAAAACGAAAGTGAGAATGAGAGGCAAGAACTGTCTCCGTTTTGGCGTTAAGGGTGTACAATTTTTCAGTTCTGTGAGCGCGACACGGAAACACTTCACGGAGTGGACTAATTTATCGTGTTTGTGCTTTATAGGAACAGCATAGCCAGGATTTATTATGGGGAGTTTTTTTTGCCCAATTCTTGAGTATGGCCCCCTACAGCCTAAAGCAATTACTAATTATTTTTTTTGCTCAATGGGGGGGGGGGGGGGGGGGGGGTAAACATGCCTGTTTTTTCCTCAAAATCCCCCCCCCCTCCTGAGTACCCGTTTGCCAAGGGGGGAGGGGTGTTTGAACACCCAAAACATCCTCCCCCCCCCCCCCCCCTTCACCTCCTCGCTGGGCCAATGGCGTATAGCGTTATTAAATGATCTATATTTCGGCCACCATTTATAAGATTTATTAACATGCACACAATAATTTCTTCAGCAAAATAAGTTACCCGGCAAGGAACCTTATTTTGTTACAGGTAAAGAAAGAACGCGCAAGTTTGTTTCTCCTCAGTATTTCCCCTCAATTATTTTGCCTATCCTACCTCCTCTTTTAATAGCTAACTCTGTCCCTTCATCTTTATATTACCCACTTGCCCTTCATATTCTCCCTCTCTCTCTCTCTCTCTCTCTCTCTCTCTCTCTCTCTCTCTTTCTCTCTTTCTCTCCCTCTCTCCATCTCCCTCCCTTCTCTTATACTCGCACAGTAACGTGAACGCGTTTCTACATTTATACGTGATGTCTATGCAGTCTTTGACCAACTACAACTCACAAGCATGCTAAAGGCCCTAGATGAAAGTCATTGAAAGTCAGTTGAACGAGCACCAATTAGGGGTGACCTCAGGTTTTATTATAGATTAGATAGGGGGAAAAGTCTTCTTACCAGATGACATATTGTGTTCATATAAGAAATGGCCAAAGAACATACGCCTGGGGTGTTTGTTGATCAGCTCACGCAATGCGTATGTAACTGTTATTGCAAAATCAGAGTTTCAGAGATTAATTGCATTTCTAAAGTATATACATACGTCCAAAATCCTTCCACAGTTATGTTTAATTTGTCATGCCAGTAATAAAGACTGCTTGTCACGTGCTCTATTAGGAGTCAAACAACTTTATTTACAAATTCCTTAAAAAAACAAAATTGTGTTTGTTTAGTCGTGACGGAATGATAAGAGGAAAGAAATCTATACTGGTTAAATAGCGGTCAAAGAAATACTAGATGAGGGAAAGAGAAAGAAAGAGAGAGAGCTAACAAGAGAGGGGGAGAAAGAGAGAGAGATAAAGTGAAAGAAAGGGAGAGAGATAAGGAGAGGAAAGAGAGATAAAGAGCGAGACGGTGAGAAGAAGCGAGAGAGAAAGAGAGATAGGGAGAGCGAGAGCGAGATAGTGAGAGGAAAGGGGAAAAGGAGGGAGAGAGAAAGAAAGATAAGAAGAGGGGAGAGAGAGAAAGAGTGATAGATGTGGGGGAGGAGGGCAAAGGGGGGTAGGGACAGAAAGCGAGAAAGAAAGAGAGACAGAAATAAACTTTATATATAAAGAATAACCTTCTCTCTCTCTCTCTCTCTCTCTCTCTCTCTATACAGGTATGAACTAATTTATTTTGTCGATCACTTCTAAGGGATTCTCCTTTTTTTGCTGCTACCCACTTTTCACAACATCAAGAAGATATAATTAGGTAAAGACAAATGTGAGCTTACACGTATGACCCTGTACGTACATTATTTTAATATGACGTCGCAGTCATCCTTATAAACAACAGGGACAAATGAAGTACTGTAGCAAAATATGCAAATAGCAAAATAGGCAAATATTGAAATATTTCTTCCACTAGTTTTACAAACCTCTTAATATACATAATCCCTTTCAAAACATTTGTTAAGAATGAGTTAAAGATTAATTACATTAGAACATTCTACAATAAGTACCATTGTAAATATGGGCCTTCAATATGGAATCATAGATATTATTCTTGGGTTTTACCGGTGACAATTAACAATTTGATAATTGAACGTTTTACTGACATGCATATTCATTTAATAGATTATAAGGAGATCAAGCAAATAAACAAACAGAAGTTAGGGTGCACTTGCGGATACTCGTTTATCCGTTCGATTAAACTGGATCTTTAAAGAGTTTGTCAACACAAAATTTATGAATTAGTTAACATTCTTCAATTAAATTTGTCATGCTGCAAATAATTTCTTATTGGTAATTAATATTTTTCAGGTGGGTCTTCGCAAGTATGCTTCCCTTGTATACGTATAGCCTATATAAATGAATACAAATCTAGAAAATTACAATGAATAATGAATTTATTTACAAACTCTGAATATGTGAGAAAATCATATTGATATCTGTTTATCCAATCTTTCTTAAAGAGTATAAAACCACTCACCTTGATACATGAATTAGTATCCCTTATAATTTGACCAGGAATAGATTCCTCAGATGGATTATCTACAAAATATAATTCACTCCAAGGTAATAAGATTTCTTTTATAAAAACATTAATTTCTTGCAAAGATTTGTCTTGTTTTTGTAAATTACAAGACCATTACAAGTCCGTATTCTACTGATTCAGTTAAACCCGCCCAAGGGAATAAAATCACGTTTAAAGGTATTACAAAGTTTTGGTATGGGGTCATGAATTCGGTTCAAATTAAAATATTGGAAGCATATGCGTTCCTACAACATTTATTGATCGTTGTCGCGGTTGAAATCGAGTCTGAAGTTATGAAATTATAAATTATAAACTCATTATGTTGTATAGCTCCCTCTCAAGGTCAAGATATTAATTTAGCTATGAATCACTGTTGCTTGACTAAAATCGACTGATTAGCTATTCCCGTTTGGAAATTATGTATCACAACTACATATTCTGAGATTTTCATGGTGGCAGCTACCATTTACCGGGAGCACCGGTAAATTTTTATATTCAAGTTTTCTCGAAAACAGAGGTGTTTTAGGGATTAAATTTTGTAGTGCTTACAATACATCCACAGGGGCATCCAAATATATCAAAATGGTAAAGATTCCCTATCCACCCAATTTTCAAAATTTCCCAAAACTTTGTATTACCTTTAACTAAAGGAAAATTAGATCTCATTTGAGCTCATGTTTTTATTTCAGTATTCATTATATACATACACTCTAATTGAGATAACTGGAAAGTAAATCCTTTAACCCGTTGATTACTAAATTAATTCATTGCCATGAGCTTTATACAGGGGCTACCCGGTTCAAGTACGCAATGGGTTAACACAGTTAGTACTGCATACTCAGGACTATTCAAGTAACAAGAATACGATCATACGAGTAACAAAGACCTGTGTATATGTAGTACTGTCATCTTAACTATATCAAAGTATTATTTTTTGATTGAAAAGTTATTAAATGTTAAGTATCGTATTGTAACACGAATCAATGAACATTTAAAGGGGATATTTTCTAATCCACCTTTCTCTTTCTATCTCTCCCTCCCCCTCTGTCTGTCTGTCTGTCTCTCTCTCTCTCTCCCTCTCCATCCCCCTCTCTGTATGCCTCTCTCTGTCTCTCTCTCTCTCTCTAGCTATTTCTCCAGTTTGCAGTGGTCCTATGGCGGAGTTTTGCGAAAATCTATATAATCGAGGATTGTGGTCATGAACTGAAACTGACTGAGATCAAACAATTGGGTTTTAAACTACGCAGCCTTTCTTCCTTTCTAATTATGGTCCCCTCTTCTCCTTCTTTCTCTTTATTTTTCTAATAATTATATTCATAGGATGACTCAAATCCGCCTAATGTAGCAGACACAATGAGACCAAGTACAGAAACACCAATTGAAATACTTCCAAACAGTAACCCGATTCTGGACCAGCGTTTCGCCTCCAAAGAGGAGACAGCGGCACCGTGGTAGTCCCCCACTGCTGATCGGTTCCTTACCTTCAGATAAAGCAAGAAAATACAACACTCATGTTATGTCATGTTGATAATAGAAGAAGATTAGTGAAGATCAGTACCCAATATAACAAAGAGATTGAATGACCACCCCGAATTTGTTATGCTTTATTTGTAGACATCAACTCCAACATAAACCACCACCACTACCACCACCACCACCACACCAACACCAACAAGAGTAACAAACAGTTTGTATCAAATACTAAGTGATGTATTTTTGTCAACGGTTTTATCGCAATGGAAGGCAATTGCAAACCAAAGGAATCATCGGAGAACAGTCTCATGGAGACAACTGTCCCTGAAAAATTATCCTTTTTAATGACTACTCCCTAACAGCATACTTAGTCCATGTGAGTGAACATATTCGCGGTCGCACAACTTACTGTTGATGTTAGCTAATGCAGTACATGAATAATAATAATTAATTTGACCTCTGATTACTCGGAAAATTGAGCCATGCTAGGCTTTCTTTTTTTTTTCCTCTTTTTTCCTGACATCACTACTTGACATTATACCAGGAAGTTGGGTACTATACCATGTACCACCACGTGTGAGCTTGCTATTTTAGCAGGTTCTCGAAACAGACAAAAACAACAACATATAATTGGGACTGTAATGGATTTATCAAAAGCTTTTGATATGCTGAGTTATATTTTTCTTTAAAAGCTTCAAGTTTATGGAATCCAAGAAGTTGCTCTCCCATTGTATAAAAATTATTACAGTACGTGGTGCAAATTCGTACAATCAAATATGGAGTCCCACAAGGATCAATATTAAGTCCCTCATTTTATTATTATATCTAAATGATAGAACTAATGCATCACCCTTTTATCGTTTTTACTACATGTGTGTTTGCCGACGACATCAAACAAAAATTCTCAATAGGATTTGGATGCCATTATTCAAATTTAATATATATATATATATATATATATAGAATAATCAAAAGGAGCATACCGTTTTATCTCTTTATATTAATAAACAAGCTGCATACACTTTAAACTTATATATGTGCATGCCCCTAATTTTCTTTAGAGTATTGTAATTGATAACATCAGAACGTAAGAGGTATTCAAAATTGTTTGTTAGGTATCCCTATTGATGAAAGTGTCGGCTGGAATAAACACATACGACATATAATTCCATGCATTTGTAGGAATATTGGTGTTCTTAAAAAGGCAAAAAAGTTATCTTCCTAACAATATTCCCCCCCCCCCCTCCCGACCCGACAACGAAAACTTTTTAGAAAATTACATCTCGTAGTTTTCAATGGACTACAAATGCAAAAAGGTTGTTTTCCGGGGGTAATGTCCGGTAGGGAAATTGAACAAGATTTGTCCGGAAGGGAAATTAGATTTGTTTAGTCTGGTTAGATAATCCAGCATATATACCTCGGTAGATTTGATGAGAGCTACAATCCCAAATGGCAAACAGCAGCAGAGTGTGACGAAGAGAGCTAAGCCAAAGTAGTCATTCGGCGCTATTCCCGTGCTCACATGTATTATGTTCTGTTGGATCGGCTGTTGGACCTGTTTGAATTCACAATTATAAGGTAAATCATTAGCCTAGGATTATAGTTCAATTACTTTCTTTGTTAACAATACAATACGGCTTAAAAAGGGATCCGGTAACTTTGTCTCAGATTCTGAAACAAAATTCTGGATTTAGCTCATGATGCAATGATAATTATAAACCTTTAGGTCAGTCAGGAAACCCATGACTTTTACAAGCCGATCGCCTGTCTGATTATCAAGATATTTATGATTGGAATTACAAATTTTGAAAACCGTTCACCTGACGGTTTTCATAACACTACAGTCTATTGGGGAAAACGAGTATGGTAAAACCGGTCACTCAAAGATTTTTACTTTTTTGAGGCACTTCTTGATCATTTTGAAGCGCAATTTTTTTAGGGCTTCAATATTACACCATATCACAGACACTGATAACACGTAGGGCCGTGTATCTCAGATTTAACATTGTTAAACGATCCCTTTAACTGAGCCCTGGGTTACTATACAGTGCGTCCCAGAAAAGAAGAAACCGAGAATTATCGATGTTTCATCATAACTTAATCGCAATTATAATTAATAAATGACACATATTTTTAAAGTTGAGGTCCTCTTCTTTCATTTGATGTAACTCATATCATGCATATTTCACGCAGAGAGAAAAACCAAAAATAATTTGGCGGGCGGTATCTGAATTTCAAAGAGAAAATAATATTTCTAGAAAGTTTAATTTCAGCCCTTTCATATGATATCTTAATCAGGAAACATGAGCCAGGAAAAACAAAGTTCTGTTTGTTTACAGTAATGCTTGCATTTCCATAGTTTGATTAAACGAGTTCATTTTCACTGGCTGCCTTCCGTAGCAACAAACAGAGTTGACATAAAACTAAGTCCGTTTCGTTGACGATCAGGCTTGCATCAAGTCTTCTGTCTCTCTCTTTTTTTCTCTCTCTCTCTCTCTCTCTTTCCTTCTCCCTCTCTTTCCAGTCATCTGTCCTAGTCTCCCTTCGTTCTATCTCTCCCATCTCTCTCCCTCTCTTTCCTTCTCCCTCTCTTTCCCTTTCCTGTCATCTGTCCTAGTCTCTCTTCTTTCTATCTCTCATATCTCTCTCTTTCCTTCTCCCTCTCTTTCCCTTTCCTGTCATCTGTCCTAGTCTTCCTTCTTTCTATCTCTCCTATCTCTCTGTTTCCTTTTCCCTCTCTTTCCTTCTCCTTCTCTTTCCCTGTTTCTCTTATCTCGTCCAGCCTCTCCTCAGTATAAAATGTATCTCTCTCACTTTCTCTCTTCTACATGTGTTATACCTGAATCACCTGCGTCTGGGGGGCATAGGTGCCTGGTTGCTGCTGAAGGACATAGGTGCCTGGTTGCTGCTGAGGGGCATGGGTGCCTGGTTGCTGCTGAGGAGCATATGTGCCTGGTTGCTGCTGAGGGAATTGTGCAGCCTGCTGAAATTGAGAAGGCTGTTGCATATGATACTCAGAAGAGTTCGGAGGCGGGTAAGGTGGAGCTGAGCTTTGAACCGCATTACTTTCATCGTAACTAGGAGGGATTCCACGACCACCGCCCTCTACGTCACAACCTTCATTGGTGAATTGCTTGTACTCTATAATGAAAATGATAAGTGTTCAAAAATATTGTTTAGATATGACGTCAAAAACAGGCTAGAAAATATAGGCTGTGAAAGGCAAATTGGCAACACAGGGTTGATTGACATATTTTGTTTTGCATGCAAAAGCACGAACTGCTTTAATTTGTAGAGTTTTAAGTCCGTGGACCAATGAAAACACACTGTGGAAACACCAACCGAAAATCATAGCCCCCCAAATGCAAGATACATATCCATATACATGTGAATACACTATCCTTATCAGACAGTGTAAGCACTGTGTAAAGCCACTACAGCCACAATTTTCATAATTGTAAAGGCTACCTACAGAGCGTGTCCACAATGCTAGATTATTTATATAGGTGACGCGATGCGGTATCCCGCTTTGTCGGAGTACAAATCCGGAACCAGAACCAGAACAATGTCAATATACTCCCATTCTATTGTGATGTGTTCTTTATGGTATAAAATGCTCTACTCTTGAGACTGATTCCATGCAACACGACAAGCTTTATTTGCATTTATTTCCGAATAAAAAATATGATTACAATTCAATGATGGCAGTGAGATAAATGACGTCACGTTTCAGTTAATGCACTTTGTAATGTATTCCCCTTCCCCTTCCCTTCTCCTCCCCCCCCCCCTTGTATTTGTGTTTAGGTTTTCTCTTTCTCAACAATACAGTGTATATTTTTGAAGGGGTTGACGCCTGGGTTGACGTTCATGAGGCTAATTGCCTTTTTGTTAACCCCACATTCCCATAACATTTCGTTTGCTCGTTCCCTTTGTATTTTTCTTGTTATCGATCTTTATCTGTATATCATGTTTGTATGTTTTAATGTTTGTATGGAGAATGATATAAATGTAATGAAATGAAATGAAATGAAATGAAAGATTATATCAAGAACAATTTTTTGGGGGGATGAAATTAAGATAATGTCGCATGTCGTAATGTACTGTAGACATTGTACCGGATCGTGCTTTAGTTAGTGTCTTTTGAAACAGTACATTTATATTGAGTTCTGTGTGATGAACATAACTATTATTAGCCTGGTTGCATCAAAACCATGTCCTCTTTTACATCATCTTAACAATTTGTGAACTTCATTCTCATATTTCATTTGTATTCCAATACACTGTAGCTATAAGACACATATTTCCGTACACCAAGCCCTATCAATAAAAAAACATTTTGTTCCGATGGACTGTATGTACACCTTACAGGCAAACACAGTTAGTACAGTACAGTGCCTAAACTCAACAAGGTTGGTATGTGTTATTCAATGCTTGAACTCAACAAGGTCGGTATGTGTTATTCAATGCCTTAACTCCACTGTATAAATAGACATGATTGATCAAATATGAGTGGGATATTAATATTATCACCCTTGGTAATTCAATAAGAATGGTTTCTTTCTTAAATACGGATAGTAAACTGAATCAATTAATTATGTCAATCCAATATACTTAATCATTCAAATGGAACGCACATACAATGAATGACGTATGATATTTCTATCTGCGGTTTCCGAGCAGTACAACGATTGAGTACGAGGTAAACACGAACAGGAAACACAGCTACACTATCCCTAAAACAGGGTATAAATATCTTCTTTTTCATTTTCCATCCTTATTGACTATTGGATTACTTCACTTACTTCTTTACGATATATGCTTGAGCTTCTCTATAATATTAAGATTGTTGAATATTGGTATAATATTTTAATTTTCATTAAACTTTTATTTATGTAACTGTGCATCTGTAATTTACCTACTATGAACAATGTAAAAGGACAGAAAATGATAACTTGATAGTTAATCACCACAAATGAAATTATATGACTGTTATAACCCATTCATTTATTTTTAAAGTTGTTGCAGTTCTTTTACAATTTACTTTTAGCCCATCGAATCAGGAATCAGGAATCTTAAATATTGATTTAAATATCGTAAGATAAAGAAGTGATGTTCATTGACCAACTACTACGTCTGGCATCTCTTAACAAAAAACTAATATCGAAGTATCTACATATTAACTGATTTCAACATGCAGTAGGCAATTGTCATTGATAATCTCACATTGCGAGTCAGTTTTTTTGGGTTTCCTTAATTGAAAAGGCTATTTTGTTTCGACTCCACTATACAACAAAGAGTTACGTGCACTTTCACTATTCGTTACTATCTATCTAAGTATCTTCTCCCGGTTTGGAGGTTGATTGCAACATCTCTCCATCTGCCATTCTGGTGCACTCTTGCAGTTTTAGTCCACTCCAGTTCTTGACATTCTCTTCCCAGTTGATTCTGGGTCTCCCTCTAGGTCTACTTCAATCCACTTTCCATCCAAAACATCCTTAAAGAGGCTTCGGTGCCTTTTAACATGACCAAAGTATTTGGTTTTTCTCTCCTTAACTAATCCTACTAGTGCAATTTGTTAACGCCCTGCCATGTACAATATCTCGTTGGTTTTCATTCGTTTCCAGGCTATTTTTATCATTCTTCTGTAAATCCACATGTCAAGAGATGTTATTCTCATTTCCATGGCCTGTTTCTTCGTTACACACACATACAAACACGCACGCTCGAACGCACATGCACACATACACAAAACTGGAAAAATGCAGAAATCAAATCAAATCAAATCAAAATCATATACACTTGAAATTACTTTTTTTCTTCATAGTGTGACGCACTTAGACGCATGAACACAGGATTAATCATTGGATCACTAATATACGATATGTATTGAAATAACAAATAGGCCTATTGAATAACCTTTTTGTATGTAATTTTATACCAAGGCAAATAAATCACAATGAGGCAGTGATAACTATATGTTTTAAAGGGATCCGGTAACTTTGTCTCAGATTCTGAAACAAAATTCTGGATTTAGCTCATGATGCAATGATAATTATAAACCTTTAGGTCAGTCAGGAACCCCATGACTTTTACAAGCCGACCGCCTGTCTGATTATCAAGATATTTATGATTGGAATAAAAAAAATTGAAAACCGTTTGCCTGACGGTTTTCATAACACTACAGTCTATTGGGGAAAACAAGTATGGTAAAACCGGTCACTCAAAGATTTTTTACTTTTTGAGGCCCTTCTTGATCATTTTGAAGCGCAATTATTTTAGAGCTTCAATATTACACCATATCACAGACACTGATAACACGTAGGACCGTGTTTCTCAGATTTAACATTGTTAAACGATCCCTTTAACAGTACACAGACACTGTGACAGAACGATATAGAAACCTCTACTTCCTTAATCCTCCAACTTTATGAGCAACAGATATAGGTTGGCACTCCTTATATGCCTTCGATGGTGTAGGTAGGATTTATCAGTGTAACATGCTGGTGACTTCAGGATAGGTTCCTGGCCTTACACTACAGAACTATCCCTACTACGATCGAGCAGGCACATCGAACATAATACCCTTTGAACAACATGATCTAAGCTGAACCACGAATCTACGCATACCTTCATGTTCGAACATCCAAAGTGAACAACATTCATAATAAAACATTATAAATTCAAATCAAATAGATCATTGTCTTACCAGACGCCATCCTGATGATTGTTCTCCACTCACACTCAACGATGCAATGTGACTATGCGAGAGAGATGATTTGAACTGTGTTTGATATACGTCGCACTTGAAACCCGTCTTTCTACTTGAATGGGTATAGCGTGTATAATGACAATGGCTTTCATACCGTGATAACTAATATTCGTTTCCTGGCCTTGATGGTTAATGTGTGCACAGAGCGTCATTCTGAGAATAGTGTATTTAATACCGGAATGGGTATAACAAAAAAACATGTACAAAGTACATTGACATAGGCCATGTTGGGTACACTCTAAAAACTGAAATGTTAAATCACCATTTAAAAGGGCCGAGGAGTAACCACTCTTTCAAAATGGTAGATTAACACTTTGAACATGCTAGATCCAACACTATAAAGGTTGAATCCAATAGGTTAAAAGTAACAATCTGACATTTTGAAAGAGTGGTCACTCCTCGGCCCTTTTAAATTGACATTTAACATTTCAGTTTTTAGAGTGTAGCATTACAAATTGAAACTAGAAATGCAATCGTTTCAGAACGATGTGCGTGCAATGACGCCGTGTTTCTACGTGTCAAACGAAAGAGCTTCTCTCGGACTATCCAGAGCAATTTGCACGAAGTCTGTAGCTTCTGTGATATTGGAGATAGATAGGGCGAAAGAAAGGCCTCAACAGTGACCTTGATGGGATGGTAGTGATTATGCCTACGAAGTTTGAAAGAAATTGGGATAGGGGAAAGAACCTAGAAAGGGCTCGCAAGCACTGCGTGCACAAACCAATGGGATTTGGTGCATGTTTGACATTGCAATCAAGTTCGTTGTGGGGGCCAAAAGCGTGAACCCGATATGCCCCATAGACAATGCGTGTAATGAATGGGCGGAAAACGTGCAGGATCTGTATTATGGCCGGAGTTAAATTGTTTTTTCTCTCTCTCTTTACGTCTCTTTATGGGCCGTATTTGGTATCATTAGAAAAAGAATTTCATGGTTGTTATTGTAAACTACTCTCTTTTTTTCTATGATAATCCTATCGAAACACGTGATGTAAAATAGATGTATAGGACAAAATGGCGTCTTAAATGGCCCCCTTGACCAATTTCAAAAATCCGGCCAGGAGGTGCCCTGCGTATTGGAACTCGGCATGTCACTGCAAATTTTCAAGGAAAAAAAAGGACGTTTAAGGGGCGAAAAGCAGTCTGAAAAAATGACGTCTTAGCCGAAACGTGTTAGGTTCGGGCGGAAACTCGGCGGAATTCGTGTAGTGATCTTTGTTCAAATGCGATTTACTCACAATTTTCTGTGTGAACATATATAATACTTGGTATCATCCGAAAGGGCACTTCATTGCGGTCAGTTTGACACCATTGTTAACTGCGCGCAATGTATTGCGCGCATTGAACGCGCTATTACGTAATCCATAGTAAATTCATCATTTTTGGCGATAACTTTGCGCTGACATATTCGAATTTTACCAAACTTGGTAAACAGTTGTCACCTATATTGATACATATGTCTGCAAAGTTTCATTGATGTAGGTATAACGATCGCCATTTTAGAGCAAGTTGAAGTTATTTCTCAATTTTCTTGAAAATGGCGAATTTGGAGGGCAATTTTCTCAAATTTGGTCAGTGATAGGGTATATAATTTTGTATATGGCTGGAAAGGGCATATCTTCAAGTATCTAAATCCAAAAAAGGGTACGGGTTTGCCAAGCCATTATGGAGATACGGCCACAGAGAGAAAGCCAATTCCCAGAACTTTAGAGGGCGCTATTTATGTTGTGCAAAGCCATTGGAGCGTGAAATTTGGCATGGCTATGTGCAATTATGAGATAAAGATAGTGTGAGATTTAAATACAAAACGGAATTTATATGAGAAAGTTATGGCAGTTTTAGATTATTTAGGGGTCCATTTTTCAAGAACTTGAGAGATTTTTGACGGATTCGGTTTTAGATTTGAATTTCGAGTATGAAGATGGCATTTTGAAGGTCAAGTCATTTGTCGCAGATGAAAGAACATCTCTTAGACTATCTAGAGGAATTTGTTAGAAGTTTGTAGGATCTGTGATAGTGGAGATAGGAAGGAAGAAAGAAAGGCCTTAAAATGGACCAGAAACGGACAAAATGGCGCCTGGACGGTCATGCATGAGTCATTTCGAAAATCGAAGAATGTAGTGACCTTGATGAGATGTTAGAGACTATGCCTATGAAATTTGAAAGGAAAAGGACATGAGGAAAGCACCTAACTAGGAATAACAAGCACTACGTGCAAAACGAATGGGATTTTTGGACGATAAGGATAAGGATAAGGAAAAGGAGGAAAAGGAGAATATTAATGGGGCAGAATGTGAACGAAAACAAGGCAATGACGAAGGTCGTCATTGCAAAAAGACAGGGGCGGCGAAGCATCTTTAAAAGCATAAGTGTACTGCCAGCAAACAGGGCCTCATGGAAGACCACCAAATTGGAGATATGTGCCACCCTGTATAAATATTAGAACTAAATAAATAAAAATAAGCAATCAAAGGGTACTTTCTGGAGGAAAAAGGGGAAGGCCCCTAGAAAGGGTAACCTTAAAATGACTCGGTAACATTGTCTCAATCCTGCATTTAGCTCATGCTGCAGTGATAATTATAAACCGTTAGATCAGTAAAGGAACCGCCTAACTTTAATTAGCCAATCGCCTGTCTGATTATCAAGATATTTTTCATTGGAAATCGAAATCAAACTTTCCGTTTTCTTAACGGTTTTTATTACACAACAGTCTATTGGGAAAAGGGGTTTTTGCTTTTTTGAGGCACTTCATGATCACTTTGAAGCGCAGTTTGTTTAGAGCTTCAATATTACACCATATCTAACACACTGATAACACGTAGGGCCATGCATCTCAGATCAGATTTAACGTTGTTAAACGATGCCTTTGAAGCGATGATGATGTATATAATTGTAATGTATATATCACTAAGGATGACCATAACATTAATTTGTGCTGTTTAAGTTGTCCAAGACACTGCTTCAGCAGCATACTCTGCTGTGTGTGTGATGGTCTTAACATTCATGAGCAAGCGAGAACATTTCTTAAAAGATGTATAGCTCACATTGCTACCAATTAGACCCATTATTAGTTGAAATAATCGATTCTCGTGGAGTATCATGAACCATAGAATGCGAACTTCATTAATGAAATAAACAATAACGCGAGGGAACGTAGCGAGCCAACAGCTTTGCAGGAAATCTGAGCAAAGTTATACTAAGTCGCTATAAAATACACTGTAAAACTAGACATATAATACTTGTTTGGAACAAGTATAGGTGGGCTGGTCAACTAAAATTTGAGACAAAATAGAGCAAAAATAAGCGACATACTGCTTACAAATTCTTAAAAGACAATATCATGTAGATTCATAACGTGAACTAAATTCACCTTCTATAGGCATAACACGCAAATTATGAAGTTTTTGACATGAGGCCTTTAATCAAAATTTTCACTATGATGACGTCATCAAAATGAAAAATGGTTATTACTGCGCTTGTAGAGAATTGTCTTAGCTACAACATATCGAAATTTTGAAGAAAATTGATCAATATTTACAGAGATACAATCAATTTTACATAAATATGCTGAC
The DNA here is from genome assembly GCA_035222895.1 of Strongylocentrotus droebachiensis. Taxonomy (NCBI): domain Eukaryota; kingdom Metazoa; phylum Echinodermata; class Echinoidea; order Camarodonta; family Strongylocentrotidae; genus Strongylocentrotus; species Strongylocentrotus droebachiensis. Next base: position 114,912 of record JAVYIG010005575.1, on the reverse strand, counting down.
GTCATAATATGCAAATTCGTATTTTGAGTTCCAAGGCCATTGTGATGATGTCACGATACACTTAATGGCCAAATGAGGCATGGAATCATATTTCCGACTCATACTCTATCTTAATATGAAAAAAATTGAGGATCCCGGTGCATTCCAAAGAGCTATAACGGATTTTGTATAGGCATGTTTTTGCCCATATATGCTATGTATTAAAAGAGCTCGCGCGCACTGACATTTATCTTGAATTTATGTTCATCTTGTTAATAATGGTCATAAAGAGATAAACATGGTATCAAATTCCTTGAAAAAATATGAGAAATATCATGAAAGAAAAAAAAATGGCGATTCTATGTTTTTTAATGGTGTTACGCGCGAAAACGCGCGCGCATGCTCGTACGCGCGATTTTTTATAAAATGCTTAAAATGACCTGAAACGTATGCAAAATAAATTTGAGACGATTTTGAGCATTTATTTTTTTGCGCGCGCCCTGACGCGCGGACGTACGCGCACGCGCGCGTTTTTTGACATGAAATTGACCGGATGGATATTGACCTTGATCATGATAAATATGAATAAGAAATACCTCTTGGTTTTGAAGATATGATCATGAGTTGATTTTCAGAAAATTTCACAAAATGGCGCCTAGATGACGTCATCAGTCAAGGTCAAGGTTGAAAACCTTACCGTGTCTTGTCCATATGCCTATACATATGTATGCCAAATATCAAAGCATTTGATTGAACCATTTCAAAGTAATTTTGCTAACAAAAAAGTGGGTCAAAATAAGAAAAATAAACTAGACATAATACTTGTTTGGAACAAGTATAGGTGGGCTGGTCAACTTAAATTTGAAAACAAAATAGAGCAAAATTAAGCGAGATACTGCTTACAATTTCTTAAAAAACACTATCATGTAGATTCATTACGTGAACGAAATTCACCTTCTATAGTCATAACACGCAAATTATGAAATTTCTGACATGAGGCCTTTAATCAAAATTTTCACTCTGATGACGTCATCAAAATGAAAAAGGGTTACAATTGAACTTGTAGAGAATTATCTTAGCTACAACATATTGAAATTTTGAAGAAAATCAATCAATATATACAGAGATACAATCAATTTTCCATAAATATGCTGACGTCATAATATGCAAATTCGTATTTTGAGTTCCAAGGCCATTAAGATGACGTCACGATACACTTAATGGCAAAATGAGACATGAAATCATATTTCTGACTCATACTCTTTTCAAATATTAAAACAGAATTGGGGTCCAGGTGCATCCCAAAGAGCTATAATGGATTGTGTATAGGCATTTTTTTGCCCATATATGCTATGTATTAAAAGACCTCGCGCGCACTGACATTTATCTTGAATTTACGCTCATCTTGTTAATAATGGTCATAAAGAGATAAACATGGAATCAAATTCCTTGAAAAAATATGAGAAATATCATGAAAGAAAAAAAAATGGCGATTCTATGTTTTTTAATGGTGTTACGCGCGAAAACGCGCGCGCATGCTCGTACGCGCGATTTTTTATAAAATGCTTAAAATGACCTGAAGCGTATGCAAAATAAATTTGAGACGATTTTGAGCATTTAAAAAATTTGCGCGCGCACTGACGCGCGGACGTACGCGCACGCGCGCGTTTTTTGACATGAAAATGACCGGACTGATATTGACCTTGATCATGATAAATATGAATGAGAAATACCTTTTGGTTATGAAGATATGATCATGAGTTGATTTTCAGAAAAATTCACAAAATGGCGCCTAGATGACGTCATCAGTCAAGGTCAAGGTTGAAAACGTTACCTTGTTTTGTCCATATGCCTATACATATGTGTGCCAAATTTTAAGATATTTGGTTGAACCATTTCAAAGTTATCTTGTTAACAAAAAAGTGGTTCAAAATAAGAAAAATAAATAAATAATAATAAATAATAAAGGCAATTTTAACAAAAATATAAGGTGGTCTGTATTAGATACAGCCCACCTGATAAATAATAATAATAAAGGCAATTTTAACAAAAATATAAGGTGGTCTGTATTAGATACAGCCCACCTGAAAATAAAAGTCGAAATAACTCAATAAAATTGAGGAAAAGAATTGCCTTATTTTTATTAAGTAAATATTACCTACGGCATCTTAAGTAGAATTTACTTATTTTGCTGAATACATTTTTACTCAGTTAAATCGAGTTACATTAACGTAAATAATTTAAGTATTGTAATCATTTTAGATAATTAAAAAAAAGCTATGATAGGATTACATATTGCACGATTTGGTATCCATCTACCCAGGTCGAAAATCCCATAGAAACCAGTAGAGAAAACCAGTACAGATTTCTAACGGTTTCTAGTGGTCAATTCTCTACTGGTTTCAATATGGAAAGTGGCGCTTTTTCCATTAGAAACCAGTAGAAAAAAATCGTACTGGAACCAGCAGAAGACCAGTAGAAGACCATTAGCAAAACCTAATGGCACCATTAGGAGACCAGTAGGAATCCCAACTGGAACCATTAGGAGACCAGTAGGAAACAAGTACAAATCCCCACTGGAACCAGTAGGGGACCAGTAGAAATCGATATAAAAACCATTAGAAGACCAGTAGAAAAGAAGTGCTGGAACCATTAGACAAGTAAAAAAGAAGTCATGGAACCATTAGGAGACCAGTAGGAATCTATACAGAAACCATTAGGATACCAGTAGAAAACCAGTAGAAAACCCCAATGGAACCATTAGGAGACCAGTAGGAACCCCAACTGGAACCATTAGGAGACCAGTAGGAATCCATACAGAAATCATTAGGATACCAGTAGAAAACCAGTAGAAAACCCCAATGGAACCATTAGGAGACCAGTAGGAATCCCAACTGGGACCATTAGGAGACCAGTAGGAATCCATACAGAAACCATTAGGATACCAGTAGAAGACCAGTAGAAAACCCTAATGGAACCGTTAGGAGACCAGTAGGAATCCCAACTGGAACCATTAGAAGACCAGTAGGAATCCATACAGAAACCATTAGGATACCAGTAGAAGACCAGTGGAAAACCCTTATGGAACCATTAGGAGACCAGTAGGAATCCCAACTGGAACCATTACGAGACCAGTAGAAAACAAGTATGAATCCCCAATGGAACCAGTAGGAGACCAGTAGAACACAAGTAGGAATCCTCAATTGAACCACAGCATTGGTTACATTACATGGTTGACATTTTTTTGATCAGTTTAAATTCTACTACATCAATGCACTTCCAACACAGTACTCCTCACAAAATCTGCCAGCCCTTGTATGTTTTTTTTGTACTTTAAAAGGGCATGCTGGTCTGCAAAGTAGACACGAAAATGACAGGAGCTGGCATGAAGTTTGCTTCCAACACAATTAACTATTTTCTCGAGGTTCAGCCATTTCTCTCGCAAACGTCTGTTAACAAAAGACATCACAATCATGTTGGTTCATCTTTATCATATTTAACACTTAACAGTGTGTCCTTTAATTATCTGTCAGAATATCATACATCATATAGTGATTACAATGACATGAACGTTTAAAAGCAAGGTTAACAGCTTAAATGAAAAAGGATTTTTTTTTTTTTTTACACATTTCAACAACAAAAGAAGAAATATAAAAAAAAACAATGTTAAATTGGCTAATTATTGTCTAGAAATTATGGCCAGTTTTAACAAAGAGAAATCAATCTTGAAAATTTGGAGTAGATGTTTAAAAGAGTAGGTTTGGCAATTTGCAATAGTTATCTTACGGTAGCCATCATGAGTAGAAACAATGAGAAATAGATTTTGCTGAGAAATTTCGTTTGTAATTTTCCACCATGGAGAATAAGTTCATTTGCACAAATTTAAGTACTTCATTCATGTATATTAAATAGAGAATAATTCACAAATGATTACGCAAAGCATGATTTTGACCTGTAGATTGTCATAGTACATGTAAAAGATTGATATGAAGTTGCAGCAATTGGAAATGTAATATTGTGTACTACATAATATAAGCCTACTACATTCACAAGCAAAACAAATTCATTTACGGTCTTACTATTTTGACAAGTGCTGTGATATGCTGTTCATCAATAAATGTAACTTGATAGTACAGTGTATTATGACAAATTATGACAAATCGATAAACAAATGAAATATGGTCCATATTTAAGAAGGGTTTGAATTTAAAAATGAAATAGATTTCATAATTACGAAAAATATAAATGGTGCATAATTCTGGAATTGAAAAAGGGGCGTTAATAACGATATTGAAATAGGGTTCATAATTCGGCAAATGAAATGGTATTATTTTGAATATGAAATAGGATTCATTATATTGACGGTTCGTAATTCCAAAAAGGATAAAGGGTTCTATTTGCATTTTCAGAATAATAAACTTTTGGAAGTATATTGAGCCCTATTTCATTTTCTGAATTATGAACCATATTTCATTTTTGGAATTACAAATCCTAGTTCATTTTCAGAATTAGGAATCCTACTTCATTTGTAGAATTATGAACCCTTTAGAATTTATAAAATTATGAACCCTCAGAAAACGACATATAACAGTTCAAAGATTTCCTATCCATATGAATACATGTACTGTACGTAGGTCATTTTCGTATTGTAATCAAATTTAATGAATACGGTAGGTCCTTGTTAAGTGCCTCATTACCAATTATTAAATTCACCTGTTACGAATAAATGTATTTAAATAGTCAGAATACAAATTGAATACATTACGTGTTGCTAGTACTATAGGTAGGACAAACATTATGTCTTGCCCTACCTAACAACACATAATGTTTGCATATCGCATTCTGACTATTGAAATACAATTATTCTTAATAGGTGAAAGAAATAATTTGTTCCGCGGCACTTTGATTTGATTTATAACGAAAATGGCCTAATCACATTATGTTACATAGGGCTTACCCTTTACACTTTTTAAAGGGAAATCCAACCTTAACAGACAACTATACTTTTAAAAAATTGCAAATTAAATCTGACAGAAAATAAGGTGGTTATGGATTGTTGAAAGCTGTAATCACTAAACCTAAGGGCATTTTAAATTGGCTGAATCGGTGATGTCACTATGACGAGCTGCTGGACTACTTTCCCATTTATTTCAACACACAAAATGATTTAAATATTTTTTTTCTTCAAAATGTATGATTCACGAGTGGCTTTTCTATGTAGAGGACCTGTAATAATGTGCTATTCATAATATATTTTGAGTAGTTCTCAAAGGGAGAAGGCACTTAAAATAAAAATAGAATTTATTATATTTCATTAACAAATGGGAGAGTTGTCCCATGACTACAGGTGTAATAATAATAATAATAGTGGGTTCTTGTGTAGCGCTCATGTCAGTCAGATTTGACCCTCCTGGCGCTTCCGATTATTACCCTGGCTTTAGCACGGCTGCCATACGGCGCTCTAGCATTTCATTGAGATATGCATGGATTTAGTGATCTCATATTTATATATTATCACAACTCCCTTTATATTGGCCCGATTTATTTCAAACTTTCGCCTTTCTATTTCTCTTATTTTTCCGCTTCCATTTCAATGAACTTATTACAAGGGTTGGATTGTCTTTTAAGGCTCGTTCAGATATGATGCTGGAGTTGACATAAAGTTCTATATGCTTTACATTTCTATATATTATAATACAGAGTCAGAGATCACTGAATATGCGCAGTCCAAAATATACAAAAACATGTAGGTCCTTTGTTACCGTTCACTTTAAACATAAAACAAAACTGCAGCATTTTTGGAATTTTTTGGGCGGTTCACGTGCCATACCTGAATAAAGTCTTAAGTGCATAAGATTGGAATCGATTTGTATTGCATCTACCTCATTCAATTTTTCTCTATTACCAACTTATATAATTTGCCACAGGTTTTAGGAATTGACATTGTGATATGAAGGGGCTGGGGTCGAGTATGAGACTGATCTACTACATAAGCATTATGAAACAGGTCTACTTCATAAATAGTAATAACAAATGTATGCAAATACAGAGATCTTTTACCCAAAGTGTTAATATGTATGTTTGTAAACCCTGGAATTCATTAAACTGGCAAGTGACATGAATGGGCATCTCAGTTCTACATCTAAGCTATTCAGGTTCGTGGCTATAACTCACTCCCCCCCCCCCCACACCCATCTCTCTCTCTCGATATCTCTATAATGAAGGGGAAAGTAACCTTTGTGTGTGTGTAGACCTCATTTTGGAAATATTCCTCTTCAGCTTGGACTCATGGTTTAGATTTTGGGTGGAATCTCCTGTATAATGCAAGTGCTGCTTGATCCAGGGTAGATACCGGTACACGCAAAGAATTCTAATGCATGATTATAGAGCAAAAAGAAAGGAAAACAAGTTAAGAAAAACTTTTATCCATTTTAAAACTAGCATGTAAACAATGAATTAAATAATGAATTCTGTCAGAAAAGTGCAGTTTCAAAGATTTATCAGAAATAAAATAATCTCTCATTGCTCACAAACATAATATAAAACATACCTTTGCATTTTAAACATTTGTTGTCAATGCAAACGTGAATCAGGATTTTTTTGCAAATAATTATCAATACAATTCTAGTTTGCTGAAGAGAGTAGAATCAAAGCTCTATTGCTAAGGATGGAAAAGAACACTGTTTGAAACTCACAAAATATGGTCGGTTATTGCAATATACCTGCAGGTTTTAGTGATCTAAAATTAATTGAATTTTATATATTTGAAACTTAGGAAAAATAAGCATTTCGAATCAGTGTCATGATCAGGGAAAAATTAAAAATATATGTACAGAAATAATACAAGTACATCTACACAATTACCTATAATGGCTTCAACTGTGTCACGAGGCTGCTGAATGCTGATCCAGGAGGTTGAGAGAAAGTAGCATTTTCTGCATGGTCTCACGTCAATATAGGCCTACTGTGTCCACAATATGCTTTGAATCCACTGTTTGGCAAAAGATGTCAAAAGATGCCTACAATTAATAAGAACAAAAATAAAGTTAAAACAAATTGAACGGTTGATGCATGTGCAACACACATACATGTAGGCCTACTACAAACTTCTTTGTACAGCCTGCGGGGGAGGAATTTTGTTTACCATTTACGGGTCTAGCTGTTTATTTCCAGATGAGGGCTTATGTTTATATTGTACGAAATTGCGAACACACCAGAAAGTGATTATAAAGCCCCCTTCCCCGCTTGTCTTGAAATTAGGGTGCGTTGCAGAAACGGAGTACCGCCTTAACGCACTCTTTCGGGATAAGCGCGGGGGGGGGGGCGGCGGCTTGTCTGATTATCAAGATATTTATGATTGGAATTCAAAATTTCAAAAACGTTTTCCCCAATGGTTTTATAACACTACAGTCTATTGGGGAAAGTGAGTATGGTAAAACCGGTCACTCAAAAGTCAAAGATTTTTACTTTTTGAGGCACTTCATCAAGTTCATGATTATTTTGAAGCGCAATTTTGTTAGGGCTTCAATATTACACCATTTCACTGACACTGATAATACGTAGGGCCATGCATCATAGATTTAACATTGTTAAACGATGCCTTTAAAGCCATGTGTAGGTGAATGCACAAACTTGCATCAAGATCTAACATAAAAATACATGGATGGGACAATACAATACATTTCTCATCTTTGCGGCAGGCGTTGAAAGCACTCCTAGTAGACACGATCATACATTAATTACTACGTTTCAAAACAGAAAACAGTTACTGCACATATTGCAAATAAATTAGGTAAATCTAAGACTTACCCATATTGAAGAATAGCAGGGGAAAACAAAGTAATAACAAGATTTTGTCTCTCTGCTCTGGCTCCTGCAGCTGTTGAGGATAGGAATGGCTGTCTTGCTGTCTTGTGTGTGTGTCTAGGCATGGCCTGGCTGGGTACACGCACACACTGCATGCATTGATTACATGTGCACACACACACAGTGCTAGTGTAGCCCAGAGAGATGCCAGCTGTGTAGCCGTTTAAAAAAGGCGGCAGTCGCATTTTGGGGTTTTGGGGCTGTATAGTCTTGATCAATATTGCAGACCTTACAGGGCATATGTCAAGATGTTGCACAATCTGTAAAATAAAACTATTAATATAATGACTAATGACATTTTAGAGTTTTTCATCCCTGTTTTGGGGTTTTTAAATAAATATAGTCAGACTGATTCAGAGGCGGCGCTAGATCTTACTGATTTCTATTTGTTTCAACTGGTTTTCAAATCCATTGACATGGGCTCGATCTGCTGGTTTGTAAAGGTTTCTAATGGTAATTGACTTAAGATTTTTACACCCATGTTCAAACCATTAGAATCTACTGGTTTCTATCAGATTCTAGTGGTCTTCAAAACCATTAGGCTCTACTGGTTTTGTAAAGGTGTCTAATGGTTTGACTTAAGATTTGTGCATCCATGTTCAAACCATTAGATCTTATTGGTTTTTATTGGTTTCTACTGGTCTTCAAACCATTACAGTCTACTGGTTTGTTAAGGTTTCTAATGGTTTGACTTAGGGTTTTTACACCCATGTTAAAACCATTATATTCTTCTGGTTTCTATCGGATTCTAGTGGTCTTCAAAACCATTATGCTCTGACTGGTTTTGTAAAGGTGTCTAATGGTTTGACTTAGGATTTTTACACCCATGTTAAAACCATTAGATTCTTCTGGTTTCTATCGGACTCTAGTGGTCTGAAAAACCATTAGGCTCTACTGGTTTTGTAAAGGTGTCTAATGGTTTGACTTAGGATTTTTACACCCATGTTAAAACCATTAGATTCTTCTGGTTTCTATCGGGTTCTAATGGTCTTCAAAACCATTAGGCTCTACTGGTTTTGTAAAGGTGTCTAATGGTTTGACTTAGGATTTTTACACCAATGTTAAAACCATTAGATTCTTCTGGTTTCTATCGGATTCTAGTGGTCTTCAAAACCATTAGGCTCTACTGGTTGGTTAAGGTTTCTAATGGTTTGACTTAGGATTTTTACACCCATGTTAAAACCATTAGATTCTTCTGGTTTCTATCGGATTCTAGTGGTCTTCAAAACCATTAGGCTCTACTGGTTTTGTAAAGGTGTCTAATGGTTTGACTTATATATTTGTGCATCCATGTTCAAACCATTAGATCTTACTGGTTTCTATTGGTTTCTTCTGGTCTTCAAACCATTAGGCTCTACTGGTTTGTTAAGGTTTCTAATGGTTTGACTTAGGATTTTTACACCCATGTTAAAACCATTAGATCCTACTGGTTTCTATCGGATTCTAGTGGTCTTCATAACCATTAGGCTCTACTGGTTTGTAAAGGTGTCTAATGGTTTGACTTAAGATTTGTGCATCCATGTTCAAACCATTAGATCTTACTGGTTTCTACTGGTCTTTAAACCATGACAGTCTACTGGTTTGTAAAGGTTTATACTGGTTTTACTTCACAGTTCCTCCTGATCACCATTAGACTCTAATGGTTTCTTAAAAACCAGTAAAACCATTAGAATGTCTCTACTGGTTTCTACTGGTTTCTAAAGGAATTTCGACCTGGGAAGTAACATCCACTAATCATTCACTACTTCTATTTAAGATTAATCACTAATCACTAACACTACTTCTATATATATATCTACCACCATCACAAACTATTACATACGCTTCAATTCGACACATATTGAAAGGCTCCAAATTTTATATATACTTGATCGTAGCATCTTAAAAGGAAAATTGGTTGACAATTTCCTGAAATATCAAGTTTTGATTTGTTTTGAACTGGGTAACAATTAAAAATTGTCTTGTCTTTGCTTAGCAATGTTAAATGAATTAGTAAATGTTTTAAAGTCCTTAAATTTTCATTCAACCACAAAAAAGAATTGTTTTATTTAAAAAAGAGTTTAATTTGGTCTTAATGAATATTCATAAATTATGTAAATATTTCTATTACGCACTGCATCGGTCCTTACTTTAAAAAGATAAGAATAATCAACATAAATTGTTTGAGTAATACGTATAATTTCTGATTTTGAGTTAAAATTACTAAATTAATACAAGCTGAAATTACTTAAAGTTCTTAAGTATTTGATTTTACTTAAATATTCCACGTATGTTCTACTAAATTGAAAGTTTGAGTTAGCAAGACTTAAATTTAGTGCGTAAGTGGCAAAACTAATGTTTTCAAGTAAATTCTACATGGAAAAAATACGTAAAAATTACCAATGAACAAATTTTTTTTTACAGTGTAGGCACACCTTATTATCGGGGGCTATGAGAAATGTATTGTTACTCGGGAGATGAGGAGTGATAGTAACACCTTGTCCTAGCATGTAGGGTAGTTATACATTTCCTTTGAGTTTGAGAAATCCTACATTGTCATTCTAGGAAGATGAAAGGGGCTTTGGGCTTAAAGAATGATAGGTTGGATGTCACCTTCTAGCATTTGAATAGTGACAAACTATTAAGTGTTAAGAGAGGGCGCACTTCTTATATTTGGTATCTAGAGATGGGACATTAAATAGCTTTGAAAATGAGCATTTAATATGTCTAAGAGAGACACAGTTCCCGATACTACATAAACTGTTTCGAATCTTTGAAACTGGTATTTGCTCTTTAGATGGACGAAAAAGAGCATAATTGAAGAGGACAAGGGAAATATAAGTAAAAGGGGGAACTTATTCAAAAGGAACTCTAAAAGAGAAATTATCATACTTGAAAGGGGTACTCATCAGAGATGAAAAAGGGGGTACGTATATACGATTTGGATAGGAACAATTATTTGAGGTAAAAAGAGACATTTCATGAGAAAGAGGAAGGGGCTCTAACTAGGCGTTGTGGCGTGCGCCTGTAATCCAGCTAAAAGTTACAAACTGATTCAGCCGAGGACGCAGGTTCGAAACTGAGTCACGCCTTTCGGATGGTGATGTTTCAAGGTCGGTCCCCAGACGTAGATAATCATATCTGATTGATACACGTCTGTAAAAACCTAATACACACACACACTAATATACACACTCTTATTTGGGAAAGGGGCACTCATCAGATGTAAAAAAGGTAACATCACGCCCCCTTATCTTTCATGAAGACTTGGCCAAATTTCTAATCATTTAGGTGATTCCAGAACCTTGCAGTACACACCAATACTTATATTACATGATCACCTTTTTCTGATCAATTCCACACCGTTTCTTTTCACAATGTAATCGCTTGACCAGAACTCAACTTACCTTCAAAGACTGTTTGTATATCCCATTCTAATTTGTGTACGTTTTGTTCAGAAGAAATTGAATATATTAAACACTTATGTTTGGATAGCCACGTAATAGCCACGTAACTCGCCGATTCTTAGAGGATTTTGAAAAATATAGCCTCAAAAATTAAATTAAGTTAATATGTAATGACTTTATCTTTGGCATCCCAGGTGGAAATTGTTCCTCTATTAATGTCGTTATTGTGAATATTTTCAACTGGCATTTTGAAGGGATCTTTATCATTTCCATGTTTTCAAAAGAAATTGAAATATCATAATAAAGTTGAACAAACAATCTATTTTATGTCTTGATAGACGGAGGTACGTCTAACTTATCTAAATACAAGAATGTTTTTTGTTGTTGTCATTGTGCCTTTCTTTGTCAAATGTATGTATGTATCCATCATTGTGTTCATTTTCTTATATATACATGTATTGTTTTATGTTTTACGAAAACAATTTAATAAGACATTATTCGAATAAAAAAGGAAAACAATATGAACCCATGTGTACTAACACGATACAAGAAACATGATATTGGCCGATGCAATAAAGTCGCGAATTTTTCACAGGTTCTACAAAGTGAGTAGAAACCGAGAACGAATAAATGAGTACCCGCAAGGGATGAAAGACACCCTACTTGTCAATGCAACCTAACTTCTGTATGCATATTTGCTTAAAGGTAAAGACCAGTTATCGTCATGCGATTGCATTGTGAAAGAAACGTTGTGAAATCGATCAGAAAAGGTTGATCATCTAGCATATAAGTATTGGTGTGTACTGCAAGGTTCTGGAATCATCAAAATTATGAGAAATGTTGCCTAGTCTTCGTAAAGTTACAAGCACTGTACACAGAAAGATGTATATGGGACTATACGCACACGAGCGCGAAACGTGCGTTTATCTCTCACAGACCATGTAGATAAACTAATTTACCAAATATATCAATTAGTAGGCGGTTTCCCGGCCAAATTTTTATCATCATGTATTTGTCAAAACATATTCTATCACATGATTGGTAATAAGAGCTTCCATTTCATTTTTTGAAATTGGGGCGTTTCTAATACTGGTCTTTGCCTTTAATCTTTATTTTGGTTAAGATACCATACATGCGGTCCTTATTATCTATTAGATTAATATGCATGTCAGTAAAACGTTTAATGATTAAAATTGTCATTGCCTTGAGTAAAACCCAAAATCAATCTCTTTGAATACTCATTGAAGACCTATATTCACAACGGCATTTCTCGTATACTGTTTTAATGACAAAAGTTGTGTTTGTATCAACTCAACTAATTCTTAGAAAATGCTTTGAAAGGAAATATTTATAAGCGGGTTATAAAACGGGTGTAAGACATATTTCGATGTTTGTATATTTTGCTAAAGAGTACTTCATTTGTTTATAAGGATGACTGTGACGTCATATTAAAATAATGTACGTACAGGGTCATACGTGTCAGCTCACATTTGTCTTTACCTTATTATATCTTCCCTACCCCCCCCCCCAACACATACACGTACACGCACACACAGGTACACACACACATACATACACACACAGTTTATCTCTCTCTCTCTCTCTCTCTCTATATATATATATATATATATCTTTCTCTGTTCTCGAAGTCCCTCTTTTGCTTTCTTCATATTCATTTTTTTCAATTCCAATGTAGTTTACTTTGAAAGCAGCAAAGACGGCATACCAAAAGCGTCGTTTAAAGATTAACAACACTACATCTAAACTAGAAATGCAATCGTGTCACAACGATGTGCGTGCAATGACACCATGTTTCTACGTGTCAAACGAAAGAGCTTCATTCGGACTATCCAGAGCAATTTACACGAAGTCTGTAGCTTCTGTGATATTGGAGATAGGTAGGGCGAAAGAAAGGCCTCAACAGTGACCTTGATGGGATGGTAGTGACTATGCCTACAAAGTTTGAAAGAAATTGGGATAGGGTAAAGAACCTAGAAAGGGCTCGCAAGCACTGCGTGCAAAAACCAATGGGATTTGGTTCATGTTCGTCATCGCAATAAAGATCGTTCTGGGGGCCAAAAGCGTGAACCCGATATGCCCCATAGACTATGCGTGTAATGAATGGGCGGAAAACGTACAGGATCTGTATTATGACCGGAGTTAAATTGTTTTTTTCTCTCTCTCTTTACGTTTCTTTATGGGCCGTATTTGGTATCATTAGAAAGAGAATTTCATGGTTGTTATTGTACACCCCTTTTTTTTTTCTATGATAATCCTATCGAAACACGTGATGTAAAATAGATTTATAGGACAAAATGGCGTCTTAAATTGCCCCCTTGACCAATTTTAAAAATCCGGCCAAAAGGTGCCCTGCGTATTGGAACTCCATGTCACTGCAAATTTTCAAGGAAAAAAAAAGACGTTTCAGGGGCGAAAAGCAGTCTGAAAAAATGACGTCATAGCCGATACGTGTTAGATTCGGGCGGAAACTCGGCGGAATTCGTATAGTGACCTTTGTTCAAATGCGAGTTACTCACAATTTTCTGTATGAACATATACTAAACTTGGTATTATGCAAAAGGGCACTTTATTGCAGTCAGTTTGATACCATTGTTATCTCCGCGCAATGTATTGCACGCATTAAACGCGCTATTACGTAATGCATAGTAAATTCATCATTTTAGGCGATAACTTTGCGACGAGGGCATTACAATTTATTTAACTTGGCAGACAGTTGTCACGTATATGGATACATATGTCTGCCAAGTTTCATTGATGTAGGTATAAAGATCGCCAATTTAGAGCAAGTTTAAGTTATTTTGGAATTTTCTTGAAAATGGCGAATTTGGAGGGCATTTTTCTCAAAGTCGGTCAGTGTTAGGGTATATAATTTTGTATATGGCTGGAAAGGGCATATCTTCATCAAGTATCTAAATCCAAAAAAAGGTACGGATTTGCCAAGCCATATTGGAGATACGGCCACAGAAAGAAAGCCAATTCCCAGAACTTTAGAGGGCGCTATTTATGTTTTGCAAAGCCATTGGAGCGTGAAATTTGGCATGGCTATGTGCAATTATGAATATGGCAGTTTTAGATTATTTAGGGTTCATTTTTTCAAGAACTTGAGAGATTTTTGACGGAGTCGGTTTCAGATTAGAATTTTGAGTTCGAAGATGGCATTTGGAAGGTCAGGTTATGCGTCGCAGATAAAAGGGGTCAATGTCACTATTCATAAGGACCGCTATTCATAAGGTCCGCTATTCATAAGGTCCATTATTCATAAGGACCGCTATTCATAAGGTCCGCTTTTCATAATTGGAGAAAAGGGTCATTATTCACAAGGGTCATTATTCATAAGGACCGCTATTCATAATCAAAGAAGAGGGTCGGTATTCATAATATTAAAAGAGGGTCGCTATTCATAATAGGAAATCGGGGTCGTTATTCATAAGGGTCCCTATTCATAATATTACAAAAGGGTCGGTATTCATAACACAGAAAGAGGGTCGCTATTCATAATACGAAATGAGGGTCGCTATTCATAAAAAGAAATGAGGGTCGCTATTCATAATGCAAAATGAGGGTCGTTATTCATAAGGGTTATTATTCATAAGGGTCATTATTCATAATAAGAAATGAGGGTCGCTATTCATAAAAGGAGAAGAGGGTCGCTATTCATAATAGAAGAAGAGGGTCGCTATTCATAATAGGAGAAGAGGGTCGCTATTCATAATAGGAGTAGAGGGTCGCTATTCATAATAAGAAATGAGGGTCGCTATTCATAATAGGAGAAGAGGGTCGCTATTCATAATAGAAGAAGAGGGTCGCTATTCATAATAGGAGTAGAGGGTCGCTATTCATAATAAGAAATGAGGGTCGCTATTCATAATATGAGAAGAGGGTCGCTATTCATAATAGAAGAAGAGGGTCGCTATTCATAATAGGAGAATAGGGTCGCTATTCATAAAAGGAGAAGAGGGTCGCTATTCATAATAGAAGAAGAGGGTCGCTATTCATAATAGGAGTAGAGGGTCGCTATTCATAATAAGAAATGAGGGTCGCTATTCATAATAAGAAATGAGGGTCGCTATTCATAATAGGAGTAGAGGGTTGCTATTCCTTTTTACGAACTGAGGGTCGCTATTCATAATAAGAAATGAGGATCGCTATTCATAATAGGAGTAGACGGTCGCTATTCATGATACGAAATGAGGTTCGCTATTCATAATACGCCCCCCCCCCCCCTCGGTTACGTTCCTGGTCCTGTAGGGGGGGGGCGATATATAGCCCTGAATAGTTGTCTCTTTTTAAAGTAATTATATTTTATCTGTTATCTTTGATAATTATATAGAGCCAACCCCCGCTCATGTGGTGACGAAAAAAAAGTAAAACATAACACACATGTAATCCTATCGTAAATTTTCCTCCTTGTTGGAAATCTTGCCCCACCACCCTGCCCCCGACTGATCTTATCCAGGCTACGCCACTGAGATATTAAGTACGCCAAGCAGGCCCATTATCCATTTTAGCTTGCTATTTAAGAAACTAGTAATTGTTTATACGACAATAATGTTTTTGTAGAAAGTAATTTTTATTAGGACTTATGGACCTACAAATTACTGAGCGGAATTGGACCTGACAATTGGACCTAAGCCCAGTATCTACCGATCCCCCGAGCCCCCCCCCCCCCCCCCCCCCCCCCTCATCAGTACGCCCCGGCGCGGATCCAGAATTTTCCAATTTTTTTTGGGGGGGGAGGGGGGAGGGAAATTTGTTTAATTGTTTAATGCAATTATTAGAGAAAGAAGATGATTCGTTGTTCCATTCTCGACTCTTAATCCTTGTCTGAATTCAGTTTCCCCCCTCCCGCGCAAAACGTGGAAGCTTTGATGTTTCATTAAATTATTAGAGAAAGAAGAGGATTTGTTGTACCATTCTCGATTATTAATCCTTGTCTGAATTCAGTTCCCACCCAGGGGCGTCGCCAAAGGGGGGTGTGGGGGGTGCGACACCCCCCCCCCCCCACTTGTCAGGATATTGTCGGTAAAATTGCGCTGCCGTCGGGAAAAAAGAGAAAAGGGGGAGGGGAAAAAAGAGAGGGAAAGGGAAAGAAAAGAAAAAAAGAAAAGGAAAAGAAAAGAAAGAGAGGAAAAAAAAGGAAAGAAAGGAAAAGAAAGGAAAGAAAAAAGAAGAAAGAAAAAGAAAGAGAGGGAGAGAGGAAAGAAAGGAAAAGAAAGAAAGAAAAAAAAAGTAAAGGGAACGAAAAGAAACGGGGGTGAAAGAGAGGAGAGAGGGTGGAGGTAAAAGCCTGAGAGAGGAGGAGTGGGAGTAAAAGAGAGAAGGGGGTTGTTGGGTGGAGTCGTCTCGTCGAGGGAGCAAGACAAACATGGGTAAGTATGTGCTGTGTTGGGTCAGCTGTGTCGGTATTCTTGCTCGATCCTTGTGTACTATATCAATGCAGAAGTTTGAAGTCGGTGAGATGTATATTGTCGGTCGGCCGACAAGTTTTTTTCCGCTACGAACTGTGACTTTGTATCCGCTGTGACGACTTCGAGAGTGACTACAACTGTACAATACTTGTATTTTCTCGAAGTTTCACTTTCCTATAATATCAGCTAAAGAAATCAGAATTTTAAAATTTTTGGGGAAACTAAATTCAAACAAGGTGTAAGAGTCAACAACGGTACGACGAATCGTCTTCCTTTTTTTATATTGTGATGAAACGCCAAAAATTCCGCGCTTCGCGCAGAAGGGAAAAGCTTCATTTAGACGAATCGAGAACGGTACAACGAATCGTAATTTTCTTTCTCTAATAATTTAAGGAAACGTCAAAGCTTCCACGCTTCGAGCGAGAAGGGGGAAACTGAATTCAGACAATTAGGGCTTAATTAAGAGTCGAAAACGGTACAACGAATCCTCTTCTTTCTCTAATAATTTTATGAAACGTCAAAGGGGGAAAATGAATTCAGATGAATAGGGCTTAATAAGAGTCGAAAACGGTACAACGAATCCTCTTCTTTCTCTAATAATTTAAGGAAACGTCAGAGCTTCCGCGCTTCGCGCGAGAGAGGGAAACTGAATTCAGATGAATAGGGCTTAATAAGAGTCGAAAACGGTATGACGAATCGTCTTCCTCTCTCTATATTGTGATGAAACGCCAAAAATTCCGCGCTTCGCGCGAAGGGGAAAACTTAAACGAGTCGAGAACGATACAACGAATCGTTTTCTTTCTCTAATAATCTAGGGAAACGTCAAAGCTTTCGCGCTTTGCGCGAGAAGGGGGAAACTGAATTCAGACAATTAGTGCTTATTAAGAGTCGAAAACGGTACAACGAATCCTCTTCTTTCTCTAATAATTTAATGATACGTCAAAGCTTCCGCGCTTCGCGCGGGAGGGGGAAACTGATTTCAGATGAATAGGGCTTAATAAGAGTCGAAAACGGTACAACAAATTCTCTTCTTTCTCTAATAATTTAATGAAACGTCAAAGCTTCCGCGCTTCGCGCGAGAGAGGGAAACGGAATTCAGATGAATAGGGCTTAATAAGAGTCGAAAACGGTACGACAAATCGTCTTCCTTTCTCTATATTGTGATGAAACGCCAAAAATTCAGCGCTTCGCGCGAAGGAGAAAACTGAGACGAGTCGAGAACGATACAACGAATCGTCTTCTTTCTCTAATAATTTAAGGAAACGTCAAAGTTTTCGCGCTAAAGGGGGAAACTGAATTCAGACAATTAGGGCTTATTAAGAGTCGTAAACGGTGCGACGAATCGTCTTCCTTTCTCTATATTGTGATGAAACGCCGAAAATTCCGCGCTTCGCGCGGAAGGGGGAAAACTTCATTTAGACGAGTCGAGAACGGTACAACGAATCGTCTTCTTTCTCTAATAATTTAAGGAAACGTCAAAGCTTGCACGCTTCGCGCTAAAGGGGGGAACTGAATTCAGACAAGGCTTATTAAGAGTCGAAAACGGTACAACAAATCGTCTTCTTTCTCTAATAATTTAAGGAAACGTCAAAGCTTGCGCGCTTCGCGCTAAAGGGGGAAACTGAATTTAGACAAGGCTTATTAAGAGTCGAAAACGGTACAACGAATCGTCTTCTTTCTCTAATAATTCAAACAAAACTTCCGCGCTTCGCGATGGAGGGGGAAGCTTCATTCAGACAAGGATTAAGAGTCGAGCACGGTTCAACGAATCGTCTACTTTCTCTAATAATTATTTTAAAAGTCAAAACTTCCGCGCTTCGCACGGAGGGTGAGAAACTGCATTCAGACAAGGATTAAGAGTCGAGCACGGTTCAACGAATCGTCTTCTTTCATTTAATTAAACGCCAAAACTTCCGCGTGAAGCGCGGGAGGGGGAGAAACTGAATTCAGACAAGGATTAACAGTCTTATAATGAAACGTCAAAGCTTTCGCGTTTCGCGCGGGAAGGGGGGGGACTTCATTCAGACAAGGATTAACAGTCGAGAACGGTACAATAAATCGTCTTCTTTTCCAAATAATTTAAGGAAACGTCTAAGCTTCCGCGCTTTGCGCGGTAAGGCCTTTCACCCACACGCATTCAGACAAGGATTAAGAGTCGAGCACGGTTCAACGAATCGTCTACTTTCATTTAATTAAACGCCAAAACTTCCGCGCTTCGCGCGGGAGGGGGAAAACTTCATTCAGACAAGGATTAACAGTCGAGAACGGTACAATAAATCGTCTTTTTCCCCAAATAATTTAAGGAAACGTCTATGCTTCCGCGCTTCGAGCGGAAGGCCTATCACCCACACCCCCTAATGAGCACGCTTCGCTTGCTCACTACCGCCCCTCCCTAAAATAAGATCCTAGCTCCGCTCCTGCATTAAAAAAATATAGCTATGAATGCTGACTAAGTTGAGGAAATAATCCGTATATTTGTGTCGTCGTGGAAAATGACCATTTGCGCATACGCAAGTACTACAGATAGTCCATAGGAACAACAATTTAGCCTTCGGCCCCGGGTTTATAGGGTTAAATGTGTGGATATTGGACATTTAATTTTGTCGGTAATTGGTGGCTAGTTTTGTCGGTAATCGTTGGCCTCTACACCCCCCTACTGAAAAAGGTCTAGCGACGCCCCTGTTCCCACCCCCACCCGCGATTCGTTGTACCATTCTCGAGCCTTTTTCTTTGTCTGATTTGAGTTTCCCCACCCCCTCCCGCGCGAAGCGCGGAAGCTTTGACCTTTCATAGTTTAATGAAATTATTAGAGAAAGAAGACGATTCGTTGTTCCATTCTCGACTCTACGCGCCTGCCTTAAAGGGAAAATGAAACAATCATGATTGTGATAGCACACAATAATGTTAGTAGAAATAGTAAAGAACAAAAATTATTGCAACAACCATGGATAAATCACGGCCGGGAGCGTGGGCCGAGTGTCACATCATACATAGTTTTGTGTTATTGGGCGAGGGGGGGGGGGGGGGGGGTAGCGACCAAGCGAGACTTTGCAATGTTGAATGCTGACATTATGCACTCTAGGAATCCCTAAGCCCAATATGTACGTTCTTTCCGCTATATATCTTTCTACCCCTTACTCCTATTATGAATAGCGACCCTCTTCTCCTATTATGAATAGCGAACCTCATTTCGTATTATGAATAGCGACCCTCTTCTCCTATTATGAATAGCGACCCTCTTCTCCTTTTATGAATAGCGACCCTCTTCTCCTATTATGAATAGCGACCCTCTTCTTCTATTATGAATAGCGAACCTCATTTCGTATTATGAATAGCGACCCTCTTCTCCTATTATGAATAGCGACCCTCTTCTCCTTTTATGAATAGCGACCCTCTTCTCCTATTATGAATAGCGACCCTCTTCTCCTATTATGAATAGCGACCCTCATTTCCTATTATGAATAGCGACCCTCTTCTCCTATTATGAATAGCGACCCTCTTCTCCTTTTATGAATAGCGACCCTCTTCTCCTATTATGTATAGCGACCCTCTTCTCCTATTATGAATAGCGACCCTCATTTCCTATTATGAATAGCGACCCTCTTCTCCTATTATGAATAGCGACCCTCTTCTCCTATTATGAATAGTGACCCTCTTCTCCTATTATGAATATCGACCCTCATTTCCTATTATGAATAGCGACCCTCTTCTCCTATTATGAATAGCGACCCTCTTCTCCTATTATGAATAGCGACCCTCTTCTCCTATTATGAATAGCGACCCTCATTTCCTATTATGAATAGCGACCCTCTTCTCCTATTATGAATAGCGACCCTCTTCTCCTATTATGAATAGCGACCCTCATTTCGTATTATGAATAGCGATCCTCTTCTCCTATTATGAATAGCGACCCTCTTCTCCTATTATGAATAGCGACCCTCATTTCCTATTATGAATAGCGACCCTCTTCTCCTATTACGAATAGCGACCCTCTTCTCCTATTATGAATAGCGACCCTCATTTCGTATTATGAATAGCGACCCTCTTCCCGTGTTATGAATAGCGACGCTTATAAGTAATGAACCTTATTTCGTATTATGAATAGCGACCCTCTCGTCGTATTATGAATAGCGACCCTGATTTCATATTATGAATAGCGGTCCTTATGATTAATGACCCTTAATATGAATTATGAATAGCGACCCTCATCTCACGTTATGAATAGCGGTCCTTATGATTAACGAACCTTATTTCATTATGAATACTGACCCTCTTTTGCCATTATGAATAGCGGACCCGGAAGTACGGGAATTTACACGTTATGAATAGCGGTCCTTATGAATAGCGGACCTTATGAATAGCGGTCCTTATGAATAGCGAATAGACCCCGATAAAAGAACATCTCTCAGACTATCTAGAGGAATTTGTTACAAGTTCGTAGGATCTAAGATAGTGGAGATAGGAAGGAAGAAAGAAAGGCCTTAAAACGGACCAGAAACGGACAAAATGGCGCCTGGACGGTTATGCATGAGTGATTTTGAAAATCGAAGAATGTAGTTACCTTGATGAGATGTTAGAGACTATGCCTATGAAATTTAAAAGGAAAAAGACATGAGGAAAGCACCTAACTAGGAATAACAAACACTACGTGCAAAATGAATGCGATTTCCTGACGATAAGGATAAGGATAAGGAAAAGGAAAAGGAGAATATTAATGGGGCAGAATGTGAACGAAAACAAGGCAATGACGAAGGTCGTCATTGCAAATATGTGGAAGAGGCATTACAAATTGAAATGCATATGCCTAGATGAAATATCTACAGACAATTCTTAAAAGTTGGGTAGCAGCAAAAAAAAAAGGAGCAGCCCTTATAAGTGACCGACAAAATAAAATAACTTGTACCTGTATTGCGGGAAGAAGAAAGAAGGTTATTATTTATACCCCCGGCCCCTATTTCTGTCTCTCGACTTGCTAGTCTCTCTTTCTCTCTTCCTTTCTGCCCCTACGCCCTCTACCGACACACTGTCCTTCTCGCTCTCCCTCTCTCTCTCTCCCTCCCCCTCTCCATATCCTCTCTTTCTCTCTCTGCGTCCCTTTCCCTGTCTCTCTCTCGCCCTCTCTTTATCTCTCCCTCTGTTTCTCTTTCTCCCTCTCTCCCTCCCCTCTCCCTCCCCTCTCCCTCTATCTCTCTCTCTCTCTTTCCTCTCTTTATCTCTCTCTCTCTCTCCCTCTCTCTCTCTATCTCTCCTAATGCAGTATATATTTGACCCTTCTTGCTTTTTGACCGATAAAGATGCCTTTCCTTATATTTATCATCATTCCGTCACGACTAAACAAAGACAAATTTGGTTTGAGGAATATTGTAAATAAAGTTGTTTGACCTTTAATAGTCAAGAGCACATGACGAGCAGTCTTTATCTCTGAGTAGTATGACGATATTAGATATAATTGTGGAAGGACTTTGGACTTATATGATTTAGAAATGTAATTTCTGAAACACTAATATTGCAACAATAGTTACATACGTATTGCGTGAGCTGATCAACAAACACAACAGGCATTTATTCTTCGGCCGTCACTTTTAAGAATACAATATGTCAACTGGTGAGAATACTTTGTTCTTTTCCTATCAAATCTATAATAAAACTTGAAGTCATCCCCTAATTGCTGCTAATTTAAGCATCTTTCAATGACTTTCATCTAGGCCTTTAGCATGCTTGTGAGTTGTTGTTTCATTGAAACAGCAGTTTCTTTAATCATTTTTCTTGATCTGTTTTTTAAATGTTGTTTGAAACTTGAAGACACCGTAACATGAGTTTTTTGCAGACACATTGGCCCGAATTCACAAAGCAAGGTTTGAGCTCAGACCGGGTTTGAGCTCAAACCTCCTTTTGTTTCGCCAAACCTCCTTTTGTTATTTACAAACCAGGTTTGTAAATAACAAAAGAAGGTTTGGCGAAACAAAAGGAGGTTTGACCTCAAACCTTGGTCTGAGCTCAAACCTTGCTTTGTGAATTCGGGCCATTACCTTCCAGAGAAAATCAGAGTATGAAGGGGTGACCAAAGTTCGCGGACATTTTAGAACATATTACAAAATGTGATATTCGATCTATGATTTCTCATATTCTAAACAAATTCATTTATTTCAACTAATACCAAATGGACGGCAAAGTTTTAAACTACAGATTGGTTCAACTAGAAAATTTACCGTCGAATGATTTTGGAGATATCGCGATCTAAAAATTCGATGTCCGATCGTGCGTGCGCGCTAAATTCAGTGGAAATTGTAATTTAACGCAGAGACACAAAGTATTGCACATATATAGTTAGAAGTGTGTGTAAATGGAGTGAGATATTTGATTATAGCTTATTTACATTTTTATGATGAAAACCAAGATTGGTTTTAAGAGTAGGAATTAATTTCACCATGCATGGAATCTGGCTTGCAGAAAGTAGGTCACTGCTATTAGGGTCATTCACAAAGTGAAGTGTCTTGAGGACCTGATATTTAGTTTGTAAAACTACTGCATGCATTTTGAGCTTTGGTTGCTCATATGAACAGAGAAATTGGTTTATTTGGAGAAAGTAAACATGTACGTATAAAAGGCAATTTATGCAAGTGTATGAATTAAAAGGTTTAGTCTTGGCAAAATAAATAATGCCATGCTATTTGTATAAGTTCATAAAAGAAAACACTTAATGAGTGCGCATAAATTGTATGCAAATTTCTAAAGAATAGTTTGGTCATTTGGTTGTATCAAAAGAAAGGAGATTTACAAGTTTGATAAATTCTCATTTTGGCTGAGTTTGAAAAACAGCAACAGTTATTTAGCAAGGTGGATTGAATGCAAAGGAATCATGTTTGCTTCTGTGCATAATTATTTAGGTCAGTTGTGAAAGTCACTTTGACAGGTGTATGTGACAAGCTATTGGGTTAAGGCGATACATGTATATGCACGTGCTTGTGCTCTGAACATCATGGAGTTAATTTTTGGTTGAGATTTTTGGCAAGACATACAGTGAACCATTCAATGAAATATCTTGTGTGTAACTCTATGACTGAATATCTGAATGCTAACACCGGATTTTATATCTGTATCTTCTTTTTGATTACAGATTGAATAAAACAGTTATGCAATTTACAAGCGGCGTCCGGTCTCATTTATCGAATGATCCATCAATTCAATTCTTGAAGTAACCAGGGGTCACCGCAGAGTAGAGAGTTCCTGATCCATTCAAGATGACGGATACGAAATCCCTGAAGCTAAGACGTCGAGGAAAAAAGGGACGTTTTACAAGATACAGCAACACCCTTTCAGCAATTATAGAGGCCAGCAGACCAGAAACAGAAGTAAAGGAAGCACTTGAACACTTCCAATCGGCGTTTGAACAGATACAAACGGCACACGAGGAGTTTGCTGAGAGGATAGATGATGATACAGAATTTGAAACCGAAGAACAATGGATGAACGAAATCCATAGTGAGTTCAACAGGCTAAAGATAGAATGTAAGCAGTACTTACAACGAGTAGAGCCTCAGGAAACATCAACACCGCCCCCCTCCAGTTCAGCATCAGCACCTTCATCATCAGGTACGTCGTCTTTCAAGTTAGAGAAGTTGAAACTTCCAAAGTTCAAGGGAGATGTTCGAGAATATAACATCTTTAAGACAGACTTCGTGCATCTTTCCAGTATCTACACAGATAGAGATGCTGTCACTCTACTGAGAAGCTGTTTAGAGGGAAAGCCAGCAGAAATGTTGAGAGGAGTCAGTGAATATAAGGCTGCATGGAAGTTCCTCGATGCAATTTATGGAAGTCACCGGTTCTTAGCTGATGCTGTGCTTAATGACATCAATACATTCAGAGCATTGAGAGAAGGAGAGGATGGTCGGTTTTGCGAGTTGACACAGCTTGTCCTCCGGAGTCACAACACTATGAAAGATGTTGGACACGAAGCAGATATGGACAATCCCCAAGTGCTAGCAACGATAGAAAAAAAGCTGCACATTGAAGACAAGAAGGTTTGGTTCCGTCATCTAAACACGAAGGACTCTGAAGCATCCGTATCCATGCTCATAGATTGGATGACAGGGGAAATGACTGCAAGAATCAGAGCTACAGCCCCGATCAGAGCAGCAAAGACGAGTCAGCAAATACATCATATCAAGACGGAAGAGAGAGATACACAGGGGCGGATCCAGCTTTTTATAAAGGGGGGTTGGGGTGGTATGCGAGGGAGCGTAGCGACCGAGTCCAAGCGAGCGGAGCGAGCGAGGGGGAGGGTGTGGGAGGGGGGTGTCCCCCCTCCCACAGTAGGGAAAATTTTTGAAAATCTGTGTGTGAAAATGGCGTTTTCTTGCGATAAGATTTAAAAAAATGGTCCCCGGATTTTTTTTTTTTGGGGGGGGGGTTGCAACCCCCCCAACCCCCCCCCCCCCCTAGATCCGCCACTGGATACAACTAGGCCAGATACAACCAGGCAAGACACAACCTTCCGTACTAAACTTCCGCCAAAGTGTTGGATCTGCCAAACAGATACCCATTGGGTTGATCAGTGTACGAAGCTCATAAATATGACACAACCAGAGAGGCTTAAGCTAATGAAAGAAAATAAAGCCTGCTTCAGTTGCCTAAAGAAAGCCGGCAAGGACCACAGAATGAGCAACTGTAGAAGGAAAAGGCAGTGCAGTGAAGGTCAATGCAGATATTTCCATCATCCCCTCCTACACTTGGACGAAAGGAGTAGCAGTGTAACTGTAGCATCCAACATTGCAGTTGCATCCAATTATGCAGAGAGAGAAGCAATGCTGCCAGTTCTTGAAGCAGAGATAATGGGGCAGCAGGGTTCCAGTAAGGTGAAGGGGAACGTCTTGATAGACTCAGGATCTCAAGTCAGTGTTATCAAGCAGTCCGTGGCCGATAAACTGAATCTTCAGGGTACTAAAACTGCTATAACAATCAAGAAGATAGGCGGACAGGAAGAGACTGTAGAAACCCATGTCTACAAAGTTCCAGTCAAAGCTGTAGATGGTAATTCGCCAACTTACATGATACGAGCAGTAGCTCTACCATTCATAAGCGATGTGAATGAAGTGGACGTTAAAGAAATAGCAGAAGTACTGAAAATCGATCATCAAAGTATTCATCGCAGAGGTGGAGATATCGACCTGTTGATTGGCATAGATCATCCTACCCTTCACACAGGTCATACACGAGAAGCAGGGAAGTTAGTTGCGAGAAAGTCCCCAATAGTTTGGGTAGTATTTGGACCTACTCAATCCTCATCCGCTACTAGCAGGGTCCTCCATGTACAGCTAGCATCACCGGTGGACCTATCAGACTTTTGGAACATCGAAAGCATGGGGGGTTCATAATAACTGTAGCTGTGAACCGGCTAGTATGAGTGAGATTGAGAAGGATGAGTATGAAACCATCTACAATTCATGTAAGAAGAGAGGGAAACAGTGGATGGTTCCCTATCCGTGGAGGAAAGATCCTAAGCTACTGCCCGATAACTGCATCCAGGCATAGAAAGTTCTTGAGTCAACAGAGAGAAGGCTGGCCAGGAATACTGAATACGCCAAAGTATATGATAAGCAGATGGATGAGTTGGTAGAGATGGGCTTTTCACGTAAGCTATCAGAGAAAGAGGCAACATCATACAAAGGACCAATTCACTATGTTTCTCACCATGCAGTAATCCGCCCAGAGAAAAAGAGTACCCCGGTAAGGATCGTCTTCAATTCGTCGGCAAGTTTCCAGGGTCACACACTGAATGATTACTGGTTGAAGGGTCCAGATTTGCTGAACAATATGCTAGGGGTGCTTTTGCGGTTCAGAGAAGAAGCCACAGGGGTGATAGGCGATATATCCAAGATGCATCACAGAGTATTGACCCCAGAAAGTGACCACCAAGTTCACAGATATCTGTGGAGAAACCTACAGACCGACAAGAAGCCAGACGTATATGTCAAGACCATCTTGACCTTCGGGGATAAGCCATCGGCTGCCATGGCACAGATAGCCCTTAGACGAACAGCGGAAGAAGGGGCAGAGAACTACCCGGAAGCAGCTCGAGTCATTCGAGAGGATACGTATATGGACGACATATGCTTTTCCGTGTCTTCCAAGGAGCAAGCGGTTTAGCTAACGGGAGAGCTAGACACTGTATTAGCGAATGGAGGCTTCCGAGTCAAAGGGTGGTCATCGAATGAACGATTGACAGATAAGGACTCAAGTGAACAGAAAGAATCCACTCGGCTAGAATCTACAGAGGAAGAGAAAGTCTTAGGAGTTGGATGGAACAAAGAGACTGATACCTTATCATACAAGGTAAAGCCGGCTGAGACTGAACCATCACTAACGAAAAGGAAAATTCTGGCTCGTATCGCTCGGATTTTCGATCCTCTAGGATTTGCAGCCGCCTTCCTCGTCAACGCCAAGATCGGCATGCAAAGACTCTGGGAGTTAGGACTAGGATGGGATGCAGAGTTACCACCTGAAGAGGTATCTAGATGGCTAGCACTGTTCAAAGAAATGAACAACTTGAATCATGTTGCACCAGATAGGTGTCTAACACCACCAACAGCAGAGCAGAAACCTACGCTGTGTGTTTTCTCAGATGCGTCAGAAAACGCATATGGAACATGTGCTTATTTGAGATGGCAGCTCACTAACGGACAGTTTCCAACCAAATTCGTCACAGCTAAGTCGAGAGTAGCTCCCTTGAAAAGGCTCACGATACCAAGACTAGAGCTACAAGCATCAGTAATGGCAACCAGACTAAGTGCAACGATCAAGAGAGAGCTGAAGTTGGAGTTGGAAAGGACAATATATTTTGTCGACAGCATGATCGCATTATCGTGGATCAGAAGTCAAGCCAGAAACTTCAAGCCGTTTGTTTCAGCCAGAATAGGGGAGATTCAAACTAACTCAGATCCACAACAGTGGAGGCACATGCCTGGCCCGTTGAACCCAGCAGATGACATTTCAAGGGGTATAACAGTTGATGAGCTTGAAGGTAGATGGAAGAGTGGGCCAGAATTCCTCAGCTTACCCGAGGAACAGTGGCCGGTAGAAAGAGTTCAACCGGATCCAGTCGAGATTGACGAAGAGAAACGTAGCATCAAGAGAGTACTCCACATAACTGAAGCTGAGGTAATAGATTGTTCAAGATTCTCAAGCTGGAGGAGACTTGTACGTGTAACGGCCTACATACTGAGATTTGTTCGACGGTTGAAGTCCAGAGTTCAGAGAAGCAGGATGAAGCTACAGCAACCGACACATCGTTGACGCCAAGTGAGCTTGATGATGCCGAGACACACTGGATTCAGCACGCTCAGAAATCGCTACGCGATAGATTGAAATCCGCGGATCTGAAATCGCTGAGTCCGTTCATAGAGAAGGAAATAATCCGTGTAGGAGGGCGAGTCGACAAAGGTTCAATGTCATATGAAGATAAGCACCCCATTCTCCTACCGCGTAATCATCCAATCTCCTTTCTTACCACGCGTCATTTCCATGAGAAGGTCATGATGGAGTAGCGTCGACAGCGGCTAAAGTCAGAAGGAGATATTGGATCATAGGGGTGCATAGGTTAGCTAAAACCATCAAATACAGGTGTGTTAAGTGTCGATCTATTGAGCACAAGATCGAAAGTCAGAAGATGGCAGATTTGCCTCCAGAGAGAGTGGCCCCATTTACCCCACCGTTTCATTATTGTTCATGTGATTATTTTGGGCCAATTCATGTAAAGATTAGCAGGAACAAAACCGCAAAGCATTACGGGGTAATATTTACATGTCTCAATACACGAGCTGTGCATTTAGAGTTGGCCGTCGATTGCTCAACTTCAGAGTTCCTACAAGTGTTTCGCAGATTTTTCGCGATTAGAGGACAACCAGCCCGTATGTTTAGCGATAATGGTACACCAGTTTGTAGGCGCAGAAAGAGAACTGCGAGAAATGGTGAAAGGTTGGAACGATCAGGAGTTGAAGAACGTGGAACTGAGTGGAGATTCATAACGCCTCAAGCGCCTCATCAGAACGGCACCGCAGAGTCGCTTGTTAAAAGTTGTAAAATCGCGTTGAAAAAAGCGATAGGAAGCCAAGTGTTGACACCGTTTGAACTCCACACATGCCTACAAGAAGTCGCAAACTTGGTCAATCAACGACCAATCGGAAGATCGCCCAATGACCCAGACGACGGTGCGTACTTATGTCCCAATGACATGTTGTTGGGAAGGTCTTCTTCTAAGATACCTCAGGGTCCTTTCAAAGAAACTAAGAATCCTAATCATAGGGTAGAATTGTTCAACGTATTGTGAATGAATTTTGGAAGATATGGAATAGAGATGTGTTCCCATTGTTAGTTCCGCGACGTAAATGGAACACAGAGAAACGAAATGTACGAGTTGATGACGTAGTCATGGTAGCTGACCATAACGCGGTCAGGGGCAAGTGGACAATAGGCAGAATTGTTCATGTCTATCCTGGGTCAGATGGGAAAATTAGGAATGTGAAAGTGAAAACTGTAAGCACTAAACTTACAGACCAATAACTAAAATAGTGGTCATTTATCCATCTGAGGGATGTGAAGTTTGATTGTGATGTAGGTTAAAAGATAAGGACCATAATTGCCCTCATCTGGGCGGGGAGTGTGTTTCATTGAAACAGCAGTTTCTTTAATCATTTTTCTTGATCTGTTTTTTAAATGTTGTTTGAAACTTGAAGACACCGTAACATGAGTTTTTTGCAGACACATTACGTTCCAGAGAAAATCAGAGTACGAGTATTCCGGTGGGACGGAAAGTCCCCAAATTTGTCCTTTTACGTAGAGTTTACCGCCGCCCATAGAGTAAGTTTAAATCATGAAATACTCAATACTTGTTTAATGAAGGATAAAAATGTGTAGATTAATTCAATGTTGAGATATAAACTGTGCAAGATTTTGTGTCAACGTGTCAGATTAATTTGGTAT
>JAVYIG010005575.1:49641-85071 GCA_035222895.1 Strongylocentrotus droebachiensis | reverse complement strand
CGATTTATTTCTTATTTCAAAATTTCGGCATTGTTTCTCTAATTGTTCTGCTTTCATTCAAATTAAAACATTTTAAGAGTTATATTGCCCTTTAAAGGTACTATGTCCCATTTGCAGGTAAAAAAAAAATGAAATAGTGAAATTCGAACAGCATTTGAAAGACAATACTTATTTAGAACTTCCCTCAAAAAGAAATGGTTAAGAAATGGTTTGGAAATGGCTTTGCGTGGGAAAATAAAAACCATTAGTTGCAATCACCTAAATAATAGTCTGATTTTCAGACCCTTGTAGTTGTACCAAGTGGTTGTACGTTTTGTGCTGCACAAATATTCAATCAGTTTAATTTTGGCCATTACAAGTAGTGGGTTATTGATGTAGAAAAATGCTCATGTACTTGTTACAGCTCATTTTATGTACACGGGTTTCCTTGCATAATTTGAATACTAGGACACGGCTAATGTTTAAATTTCACAAGTAAGACATACATGACATATTCATAATTCCTGCAAAGTTCTACAGAATTAATGTTGGCTGCAAAAGGGAGATAATATCTTTAAAGAGAAAATAAATAATTTTAAAGTATTTCATGAAAATCAAATGTTCTTATTGCAAATTAAACTAGAAATATCGCAATCTGTATTGCCGCGCAATGCGAATGTATCCCCCGGCAGTGGCAGCGATTTTGTGTCATCCTTATGTTCGAAGGAAGGATAAAGATCCCCTCTCCTCTCCCTGAAACAAAAGGATGACGTAGAGATCGCCACTAGTAGCTCAGACTATTGTCAAGACTAGGAGCAGCATCACCAAAACAATATGTGTGTAGATTAGAGTATAATGCATCTCTGTAGAAAATTTGAAAGAAATCTGTCAAGAAATGTGGCAGTTAGAGCGCACAAAAGACAGCCACCAAAATATGACCTTTGACCCTATAACAGACGGAATACAGGTGGCAGCATCACCAAACACTAAAAAGGTGTAGATGATTGTACCAAGACACACCTCCATACAACATTTGAAAGAAATCAGTCAAGAAATGTGGCAGTTAGAGCGCATTAAAGACATATTTGACCTTTGACCCTATACAAGACGGAAAACTGGGGGCAGCATCACCAAAAGTTGTAGGTCTGTAGATTATACCAAGATACACCTTCACACAAAATTTGAGGAATGATGCAGTTAGACCGCAAACTAGAGCGCCACAAAGACATCAAAATATGACCTTTGACCCTGTAAAAGATGGAACACTAGAGGCAGCATCACCAAAATCTATATGCTTGTAGATTATACCAAGATACATCTTTGTTAAAAATTTGAACAAAATCCGTCAAGGAATGATGCAGTTAGAGCGCACACAAGAATAAAATATGGCCTTTTACCCTATAAAAGACGGAACACTGGGGGCAGCATCACCAAAAGTTGTAGGTGTGTAGATTATACCAAGATACACCTCCATACAAAATTTGAAAGAAATCCGTCAAGGAATGATGCAGTTAGAGCAAACACAAGAATAAAATATGGCCTTTTACCCTATAAAAGTTGGAACACTGGGGGGGGGGGGGCAGCATCACCAAAAGTTATAGTTGTGTAGATTATACCAAGATGCACCTCCATACAAAATTTGAAAGAAATCTGTCGAGAAATGTGCCAGTTAGAGCGCACACAAGAATAAAACTAGAATTTAATTCGTCACGAGGACGAATAAGGTGGTCTGCCTTCAAGTTATATAGACATGTAAACAATGATGATGATGATCATGATGATGATGATCTTGATAGTAATGGTGATGACGATGATGATGATTTTAATGATCATGATGATGTTGATGATCATCATCAACTGACCATGATGACATCTGATTGAGAAAAAAATGGGGGAACATTTAGATAGCATATATTCTCAGCTACAACATACTCGAAAATCAACATAATCCAAGCAGAAATAATGTCGATATTGCTCGCAGAAGATAGGAATGTAGATTCCAGATTTGAGAAAAAGTCATCTCCCTTAGGAATTACACGCAA
Organism: Strongylocentrotus droebachiensis; assembly: GCA_035222895.1. Taxonomy (NCBI): domain Eukaryota; kingdom Metazoa; phylum Echinodermata; class Echinoidea; order Camarodonta; family Strongylocentrotidae; genus Strongylocentrotus; species Strongylocentrotus droebachiensis. The sequence continues at coordinate 83,050 of JAVYIG010005575.1, read as the reverse complement.
AAAGTAATGGATCAAGTGAAAATAGGGTTATAATAAAGTAAATATGGCTGTTTATTACGCGATTTGCGATTCTACGTGTTTTTAATATTCAAAGGAGATGGTACAGTGAAAGGTCAAAAAGAAAAAAAAGTGAAGAAAAAAATTGTTGGAGACGCCCGGACTCGAACCAGGGACCTCGAGGTCGGAAGTCAAGTGCGTTACCGATATACCAAAACATTTCCCATAGAGATTACATGTAATGGACTACCTGAAGAGCTATTTTGATTTTTAAAATGGCATGTTTTTGATCAAATTTGCATTATATTGCCCATAGCAGCACGCGCGGATTTTGAACGCGCGCTCACGGCCTTAAGAAAGGTCAAGAGTGACTGAAATGAATGTAAATTGTCATTTACGGTAAGAGGAATCTAAATCATGTACAAGATTTGATTTTGACCATTTCCGCGCGCTGTGAGCGCGCAACGCGCACGGGGACACGTACGGATGGAAAATTTTGAAATGCTTAAAGTGGCCTGGAACGTGTGCAAACAAAATTTGGAACGAATTTGAGCATTTTTAAATTTTGATGCACGCGTACGTGCGCGTTGAGGTGCGCACGCAAATTCTATTGACATTTTTTGTTGACCTTTGACCTGAAGTTAATGTATACCAAATATGGCTGATTTTTGATGACTCGTTATCGAGATATGATAATGACCTGATTTTTACAAAATGGCGCCTGGATGACGTCACGATGACCTAATGACCTTGAAAAAGTTGATTAGACTTGAAATTATAGGGCCTGATGACTGACAGAAATTCGAAGGAAGTTGACCTTGTCGATTTCGAGTAAACGTGTGCACAAAAAAATGTACGGAAGAAATAAAAATAAATAAAGAAAGAATAAAGAATAAAGAATAAAGAAAGAAAATTCTAACGAAATCAATAGGTGATCTGTCATCGACAGACCACCTAATAATATGACGCGGCGGCGGCGTAACGCTGCTGAATCCAAAGTACCCCACCGGCATACTGCCGGGGGATACAATGAATTAGGCAGGTTTGGAGCAAGACACTTTTCAGTCAATCAGCTATTGGCATGTAATCAATTCATCTGATAATACTATTCCGCGTTTATATACCATGTAGCGCTTAAAACATTGACAATGTCTCTAGCACTTTACATATATGTTACTGCCCCAGTCATAGAATTCGGGTTTGCCTGCAGACAATGTATGTACATTTTTCACTCCCTGGAGATCTGCCTCCCTGATGGGGTAGCATTGGTCCTCTTCACCCGCCCTTTAATCTGTTACTAAGAACAGATTAAAGGTTTTTATCAAATACAGAATTTACAGAAGAAATGTTCTTCACTGTCTTTTACCCTTAATGTTACCTCAGTTTCCCAAGCTTATCCTTTGCTGACCGTTCTCTGAAGAGCAGAGGGGGTGACAACGCTTGTTGTATCTGCCTTCCTGATGAGGTAGCATTGGTCCTCTTACCCTGCCTTTCTTCCCCTTTACAACAGGCATCCAGGGGACTGGGTTGTAGTAGCTGGGAATGGCGTAGCTTGCCTTGTCATGGTAGCCTACGTGTGAACACAAGTAGTAAAAAAAATACAGCATTTTTTAATTAAGCTTCCGATAGTGATGTAAACAGCCATTGGCAGTCAATAGCAGACAAACAATCCTCACATTGGCAGTCAACAGCAGACAAACAATCCTCACATTGGCAGTCAACAGCAGACAAACAATCCTCACATTTACAAGTTTGCTGACATGACTGCAAAATTGTTTCAGGTATAACTATGAGCCAACAGTAAATAACTGATTTCTTTAGCAAAACACATAAAAGGTACCCATGTGTTTTCTGATAGGCAGGCAAGGGTTAAAAGATATAATAACAAAAGAAATTTGGAGTAGGGAGTATCACCCCTTAAGACAAAAATCAATTAGACAAAATAATTGTTTCAAATCAAGACTTGGCCTGGTATTGGTAAGACTTGGAGAGAGCTCTGAAGGGATTAGCTAGTTGTAGTGATCTCATCTTAGCTATGTCTTGGCCTTGGACACATTTGCCTTCTTAACCCTATCTAGCCTGGGCTATTTTGAAACTGCATTGCCTGGGGGGGGGGGCTTCTAAATTGTTAGAGATGCTGAAATGTCTCATGATAGTTGTCAGTTATTTGGAAACATTTATTATGGTTGGTTTAAGGTCAATACCTCATAAATTCGGGAGTACACGTGAGACCTATTTTTCTTAAGCTTTAGGATTTCTTTTAGTAGTAATTGTAGTACACCTACATGTACGCACAAATTATAAAGCAGAGTGATTCGCCTTTTTTAAATCGTTCTAGGTGTAATATGGCGATACTTGTTTTAATAGTTAGGAAAGAGAATGAATCATTGTAATGTGATTTATAATTTGCTAATGATAGATTTATGATTCAGAAACAAGACAAAGACAATATATTCATTACTTTGCTTTAAAGAAGACAACATTTATTGAAGTATTGAAGTGAAAGAAATAGTTACATGATAAGAGTTTGAACGTGAATCTCAATATTTCTAATTGCTTTACTCAAGTCTCAAACTTGATAAATACTCTTTGAAGGTTTTGTTTTTACTTAAGTTTGCTTACAAAGAAAGCATTCTAAGAGAAAAGAACATATTACAGATGAAAGTGTAGAAAGTATTAATGCATTTTCCAGTTTAAATAGTTTCAATTATTATTACTATGTGAAAGGAACTATTTGTGTACTTTGAAACATTAGTCATTCTTTGTTTTATCTCTATTATTCACTACAGGATTCACACACAGTAGTTGAATATGCTATTCAGCACCACTACTGAGATACTCCCGAGTATTCTGCAGGATATTAAAGGTACTATGTCCCATTTGCAGGCCCAAAAAATGAAAAAGTTAAATTCTAACAGCATTTGAAAGATAATACAAATTTAGAACTTTCCTAAAAAAAAGGGGGGCCTGAAAATGTCTTTAAGTGGGAAATTAACGACTATTAGTTGTCGAATCGTCTGATTTTCAGACCATTGAACTGAATGGTCGTACGTTTTATGCTGCGCAAAGATTCAATAAGTTTAATTTTGGCCATTACAAGTGGGTTATTGTAGTACAGCGGATTAGCTCCCCATATAACGAGAATTGTGCACTTTTTGATAAAAGCATGAAACTTCTACAATAGTTAGTTTAGACCATAAGATTTATTTTCAGATGTGGAGGGAAGTCAGATTTGACCTCTGATGACCCTGAGAGGTCAAATCCAAAATGGCCGCTAGTCCGTATGGTCTAATGTACAAACACGCTTAACTTTTGAACCAAATAGTCCAGAAAAACGTTTAAGGTGTCATTTCCAACTAACTTGGGGATGCCAATTCATTTGGTAATACTTTTGAGATCGCTTGAACTCAGGGTTTTGCATTAAGGTCAAGGTCAAGGTCAAAATTGACTTAAAATAGCAAGTTTTGAATGGTTACAAATGAGATTTGTCATTTGTTCTCAAATTTCTTTAGGAATGGTTCCCCTGCATAGTCCTCCACCTTAATCCTTTTCAGGTAGTTTATTTCACATTTTGTTTTGACCTCTGATGACCCTGAAAGGTCAAATCCAAAATGGCCGCCAGTTCGCATGGTCTAATGTACAAACGCGGTAACTTTTGAACCAAATAGTCCAGAAAAACGTTTAAGGTGTCATTTCCAACTAAATTGGGGATGCCAATTCATTTGGTAATACTTTTGAGATCGCCAGAACTCAGGGTGTTGCATTTAGGTCAAGGTCAAGGTCGAAATTGACTAAAAAATAGCAAGTTTTGAATGGTTACAAAAAGTTTTCCCATTTATTTGTCATTTTTTCTCCCCTGTGTTCTCAAATTTCTTTAGGAATGGTCCCCCTTCATATTCCCCCACCTTAATCCCTTTCAGTTAGTTTATTTAACATTTTGATTGACCTCTGATGACCCTGAGAGGTCAAATAAAATATGGCCGCTAGTCCGCATGGTCTAATAATAATTATTGTACAAACACGCATAACTCTTGAACCAAATAGTCCAGAAAAACGTTTTAGGTGGCATTTAAAACTAACTTGAGGATGCCAATTCATTTGGGAATACTTTTGAGTACGCCAGAACTTAGGGCTTTGCATTAAGTCAAGGTCAAGGTCAAAATTGACAAAAAAATAGCAAGTTTTAAATGGTTACATACAGTTTTTCCATTTATTTGTCCCCCTATATAATGTTCTCAAATTTCTGTAGGAGTGGTTCCCCTGCAAAGTCTCCATCGTAATCCCTATCAGTTAGTTTATTTCACTAATTATAGCACCAAACCATTTGACTTGTAACTGACCATATGCATAGCATGGTCAGTGGGCAGCTAGGCAGTATACGGCAAAAACCTCAATTCAAGTCAGGAAAACTGTTCCTTTTCATTACTGCTCAATAATACTGGTAAGATGTTTTTTAAGTTACTTTGTGTTTTATTTGGTGCTAAGTAATTTAAAGGATCACTACAGAGTTTGAGGAACAGGCCCATAAAGCAAAATAACGGTTCTGCTAACACTAGACAACATCACCATGACCAGCAACTTGGAGTGCAGGCAGCATTCTTGAGGGATGGGAACTTCTGACAGTACTGAAAGAGATGGGGAATCCATTTCTAGAACAAAGTCAAGACGTACTAGTCATTGGCAATGTACGACACATGTCACACAAACACTTCATACGAACAAGTTGCTATTTTTCAGTCGGCAGCCGGCGAAGGTTATGTTAAAACAGTAGGCACAGCTTGCAGCACTTAAGAGGGACACTGGTCTCTTTTTGAGGATGTACATCTCGTGTCAGACAAGGGATGGAGATATGGACAATTTCTTCTCTCATGAAAACCAGGCAGCCCCGCCAGCTTTGTTAACTGGAGGAAAATGCGGTTTGGAGTTAATGCAGATCTACTTCGCTGCCTGGAATCAAATCTGCTCGAAAACAATAGTGCACCTGTGGCCCAAGCAATAATTATTGATGGTGAAGCTGCGGTTCAAATGCTCAATCCTGGAACATCAAGAACATTTCAAGAGTATGGAGAAAGAGTGTTTGCCCCATACATCTTTGCTCAACTCGAGAAAAGCATCCGCATCGACCTTGGCTAGGGTGTATACTTACCTGCTAGCCTGAAAGCCTCAATAAGGCAGGAAAGGGCACCAGGAAAAGGGTGGCTCTTTCTACTGTGCTGCCAGAAAGCTGGAAGGACTTCTTTCGAGTCAATGAGAACAAACCCGAATTGTTGGATTTCATGTCATGTCGTTCATCTTCCTCTACCACAGGACAAGGAACTGTATAATATGCAACAGATGGAAGTGGAGTACTCTGCTCTCCTGCTGTGTCACACTTGGCAGGCCTTGCCCCATGGGTGTGAAAGGGTAACCATACGTATTGGTGGTACTGATGCGGTTGAACTGGCTGTGGCTTCATTCAGCAAGACAGCTCCTGATGCTGTGGATCGCTTTTGGTGTCAGATCAAGCTTTCGGTACATAGCTTTTCACAAAATCATGATGGTTGCCACCATGAGTCCGACACAATGTATGACTCTCCCAATCTTTCATGCGTTCACCGGGTGTCAGACTGTTTCTGCATCCAGAGGAAAAACTTAGAAGTCTTTCCCAGAAGTGAATGATTCCTTCAGTGAACTCCTGTGCATGCCTAGGGAGGTCAGTGAAGGATCAATGTTACTGCCAGAGCTATTTGTGGTGCTGATACGACCGAACCAGTGAGAGCATGGTAGTGAATGATGCCAGGAAACAGCTCTTCGCACAGAAGTCTAGAAACCTGGAGAACTTTCCTCCAACCCAAACAGCACTCAAGCAGCACATCAAGCGCACTTGCTACCAGGCCAATTGTTGGAACCAGATATTGGCCAAGAATCTAGAGATGCCAGAGCCATCTGACTTGGGCTAGACAAACGAAACAACTGGGTGGCAGCCTCTTTGGATCACTCTCCCGGAAGCATCAAAATTGTGCCATGAATAATCCACTGTCGCTGCAAGAAAGGATGCACTGAACTGTGCTCTTGTTCTGGAGACTGCTAGATTTTGATCGTTACCATTAGGATAATTCATAAGTTGTGGATAGTGCTAAATTCATGGGGTAATGAACAGGTTTTAGTTCGTATTTGGAATAGCTTTTTTGGTCTTCTGGGCCCAATTTCTTAAAGCTGCTTACCGGTAATCAAATGTTCGTGCTATAACTGTAGCAGACAAATTTGGTTAGCAAGAAAACAAGGCGTCCACCTTGTGCGTTCACAATGGATTTGCATTGTTACAAAATTAATTTTCGTCCAGTAAGCAGCGTAAGGTTAATGCATTTTCGTGTGCTTACGGTTAGCAGTGCTATGAAGTAGAAACTCATACGTAAGCACAGAACCAGTCGATAAGCAGCTCTATAAAATATGGCCCTGGATAGTAAAAGTGGTGGTACACGGGTCTTTTAATTTTTTCTTTTAAATAATGACCCCTTAAGTGTCAAAATAGAGGCAAAGTTTATTTAAAAAAAGAAAACATCACTTTTGTTGGCCTAATATGATCTTGAACTTGACCTCATTGCAAATCCCTGAGTTCTGGCGATCTCAAAGTATTGCGTAATGAATTGGCATCCCCAAGTTAGTTGGAAATGACACCTTAAACGTTTTTCTAGACTATTTGGTTCAAAAGTTACACGTTTGTACATTGGCCATGCGGACTGGCGGCCATTTTGGATTTGACCTCTCATGGTCATCGGAGGTCACATCAAACTGTGAAATAAAATAACTGAAAAGGGTTAAGGTGGAGGACTCTGCAGGGGAACCATTCCTTAATAAATTTGAGAACATAGGGGAGAACAAATTGGGGATTTAACCTTCAGTAACCATTCAAAACTTGCTATATTTGGTCAATTTTTACCTTGACCTTGACCTAAATGCAACACCCTGAGTTCTGGCGATCTCAAAAGTATTACCAAATGAATTGGCATCCCCAATTTAGTTGGAAATGACACCTCAAACGTTTTTCTGGACTATTTGGTTCAAAAGTTACCGCGTTGTACATTAGACCATGCGGACTGGCGGCCATTTTGGATTTGACCTTTCAGGGTCATCAGAGGTCAAAACAAAATGTGAAATAAACTACCTGAAAAGGATTAAGGTGGAGGACTATGCAGGGGAACCATTCCTAAAGAAATTTGAGAACAAATGACAAATCTCATTTGTAACCATTCAAAATTTGCTATTTTAAGTCAATTTTGACCTTGACCTTGACCTTAATGCAAAACCGTGAGTTCAGGCGATCTCAAAAGTATTACCAAATGAATTGGCATCCCCAAGTTAGTTGGAAATGACACCTTAAACGTTTTTCTGGACTATTTGGTTCAAAAGTTAAGCGTGTTTGTACATTAGACCATACGGACTGGCGGCCATTTTGGATTTGACCTCTCAGGGTCATCAGAGGTCAAATCTTACTTCCCTCCACATCTGAAAATGAATGTAATGGTCTGCAGGGGAACCACTCTTAAAAAAAATTGAGATCATAGGGGTAAACAAATGACAAATAAATGGGATTTTGTTGTTGTTGTAAACATTCAAAACTCAATTTTGACCTTGACCTTGACCTTAATGCAAAACCCTGAATTCTGGCGATCTCAAAAGTATTACTAAATGAATTGGCATCCCCAATTTAGTTGGAAATGACACCTTGAATGTGTTTCTGGACTATATGGTTAAAAAACTAAGCGTGTTTGTACATTAGACCATGCGGACTGGCGGCCATTTTGAATTTGACCTCTCAGGGTCATCAGAGGTCAAATCTCATTTCCCTCCACATCTGAAAATAAATCTTATGGTGAAAGCTAACTATGCTAGAAGTTTCATGCTTTTATCAAAAAGTGCACAATTTTCTTGCTAAGCCGCTGCACTATTGATGTAGACAAATGCTCATGTACCCTTTACAGCTCATTTTATGTATGTTATTACCAAAGAAGAAAAAAAAGGCCATTCAGTCACTCAATAGTGTCTTACAGTGAAGTCTAGCAAGTAAACAGGTTTTCTTGCATAATTTGAATTTAAGGACACTGCTAACTATAAATTTTCACAGAAAGGACATATGTGACATATTCATAATTCCTGCAAAGTTCTCCATAAGATGTTGCTGCAAAAGGGACATAGTATCTTTAAAACACCTCCTTTCGTGGTTATTGTAGCAACATGGATTTTTGACACGGTCTTATAACATAGTTTACAATGGTAATTATTTTTTCACTCATTTGCATATTTATGGTAATTTATGGAAATAAGGTAATAAAATTCACATTTTTACCCTTAAATCATATTATCTTCATATTCAAACATCAATTTTCACTACATGTATTCTTTAGACCATTTGGGATAATAATACCAAAAAAACACAAGGTAAACGCTCTCGGCGGTCTCGCCTGCATTACGCAATTCAATATGATGAAAAATTGAAGTTGGAACATTATTTATAGGAAGGGTGGCCCATTAGCAGGCCCCCAAAAATGAAATCCTCTGAAAATAATCAGCATTTTTGAAGTGAATATTGATTAAGAATCATGAACAAATAACAAAAATTTATTATTTATTCTCATATTAAGTTGTGAAAACATAATCCAAGGCTACTGACCTAAAATGACCCTTGACCTTGTGACCTGGAATTTGTGTCATATGATTTGTGATACTTGATAACCTTTGGGTACAAGTTTACTGGAATTTGAACAAACACTTTTGAAAATATGCTAAAAATTCAAAATCTTGACGTTGATACCACAAAAAAAAGTCTAAGTTTGTTGACCTAAACTGACCTTGACCTTAACTTAGTGACCCGAATTCTACTCACATGATTGGGGATACTTGATAACCCTATAGTCCAAGTTTCATTGACTAAGAACTTATACATTCAAAATTATATCAAAAATTCAAAAACTTAACCTTAGGTTAAGTTTTCGATGACGATGCTACAACATAGTCCAAGTCTGTTGACCTGAAATGACCTTTGACCTTGACTTAACCCTAATAAGGCCGGAGGGGGGGCATCATGGCCCCCTCCCCTCGACGATTTTTCGAAAACGCATATGGATGGCGCCCCGACGCTCGCTTACTTTTTTCTTTCGAGTCTTGCGCAACTTTTATAATTATTTTTTTGAAAATCGGACCTACGGTTACAAGGTCACATGACCTTTTGTCTTTGCATGTCACCCCGAAAATTGCTCACTTTCGTGATTTGTGTACAAAAAATAAGGAAAAGTCATTTTTCCTAAAAATAGATCAAACAGGGGTTATTGGGTCTTGTTTAAAGTTTAGGTGGTTGTTTTGGGAGTCAAAATAGTTGAATTATAGTAAGAAATGAAATGAAACAAAAACAATAAAATACATAAGTTAAAAAAACAATGTAATACATCAGAAATTATCAAAACAAGAGATAACATAAGGAATAAGCTGGCTCTTCCAAATTTGTTTGTCGTAATATTATTCATAATGGTCTAACGAATATATGTAGTGAAAAAGAATGCTTAAAGATGAATAATATATGATTTACGGGTAAAACTGTGATTTGTATGACCTTATTTGCATAAATTACAATAAATATGCAAATGAGTGAATTTTTAAAAAAATTGAAATTATCATAGTATTTTATACACTTCACTTGACATGCGTGCAAATTTTCGCGGAGATCGGCCGCTTCACGGCCAAGATCTTATGGGGGGGGGGGGGGGGGTGGGGCCATAATGCCCCCCCCCCCCCCCCCAGCCGTACTAAGACCTCAAATAGCCCGGCCTTTTTAGGGTTAACCCTAGGTCAAGTTTTTGATGTTGCCGCCGCCGCCACCGGAAAAGCGGCGCCTATGTCTCGCTTTTTTGCTACGCAGGCGAGACAAAAATTGTATTTTACTGCTATTCAGGTGTCATAAATTGTCACTAAGGTACCGATTTTTAGTGAAATCAGTGGAGTTTTGAACAGTGGTGTTGAAATGTTGAGAATCAATACAACAGTTTTTAATACAGCAGCAATTGCAGCCACAGTTTTCAAATTAAATAACCCATAAAAAGAAACCAGTTCAAACCAAGTACAGGTTGGGTAACGTCACCCTGGAAAAAGTGCAACACCACCCCTACCTGAATTCAAAGGGACTCGGTTGGGCTACCCATATTGACCAAACTTCATCAAATTACATGTAGGCCAAAATTAGAGTTCTATGCAGTTACATGTACAGTATATGGGACCCACAGCATAAGTCAGACCAGGACAAACTAGACATTCACAACGAGGGACTATGACAGGGAATCAAGTGTTACAAAGATGCTGGAAAATCTAAAATGGGAAACTTTGAAAGTCCGCAGAACCAAAGCCAGACTACCTGCATTGTATAAGAAACACATTACACGTGGATAAACACCCAGCAACATATCAACTTATCTTCTCATTTGAAAATGGCGCTACGGTACATACTTTGTACTCTTTGCATTGCAGCTTTCTTGCATATTTATGCATCCACAACAACCACTGAACTGAGCTGAGTTTTAAGCAACTACCCAAAGGTTGATATTTAAAAAACTAGATATCTTTGAAACAATGATATTTCCACCTTTCAATTAACATCAAATACTCCACTTTTGAAATTGATCATGTCTGGTGACGTGGAGCGTAATCCGGTACCTGAACATTCAAATTTGTTACATCATACACTCAATTGTCTACTACTAAATGCCTGTTCCCTTGGTAATAAACTGAATGACCTGAAAGTGAGAGTTACTTCCGATGAAATAGATAGATGAACTCTGATTCCTGCGATGGTGAAATTCGTAAAGACCGCAATCACAACGGAGGAGGTGTACTTTTTGCATGAAAACGATTCACCGCCCCGAGTTTGAGATTCCCAGCTGCGAGTTGTTATAGATTCAATTAAGTTTACCACGAAACGAAGGCAAGCTCTTTTTGGGTGTATGCTATTGTCCCCCATCATCTAATGCAGTGATGCACTAAATAAGTCCTTTGTTCTTATTACCCCCACATATTTCTTCTTTCAAATCCATCATTTTATGCAGTGGTTTCCATATTCATAACTCTGTTCCATTTGAATTGGACTGTAGTCGTGTGCCACAGTTGCTTCCTAAGGTTTCCAATCAATTTCACAAAGCAGATAACGTAGATTTACAGAAAACGATTGAATGTATTCCATGGAATCTATTTATTGATGAAGAGAGCATTGATAACACATGTGAACTTCACACTTGTGCTGCAGGCAGCAATCAAAGGTGTATTTATCAAAGGAAATAGTTAGAATGTCCAGAAGAAAGAGAAGAGCTTACAGAAGAGCTTACAGGAAAGCAAAGAAAGCAAATAATCACATACTGTACATGTAAAGAGGATTTCCATAAAAATGATAACACCTTGCTCTATTGTGTACACTCCAAGACATTTAAATGCCATATTACCAAATCATGCATGCCCAAGTCTTGCCAGTATCATTCTTTGAGTATTTAAATAGAGGAACAGCTGAAAAGTCTTTTATCTATTCACACATTGAAAAGTGATTGTTATAACTTTCACTGATTGTGCATATATTAAGATGCATGGTGGGGAAATCAATTGTTCAGGCAATAATTATTTATCAGCTCATCATGTTTATGCATAAGTCACAAGAAATGTTGGTGAGGAGGGGATAAGTTGTACTAACTGTCCTAAAAACTCTTTATCTGTTGTTAAGGTATATAGGGAGGAGACTGCACTTGTACTGGATGTGACGCCATGTTCACATGCAGGGCCAGATCATCAGTTGGGGGGGAAATCGGATTAAAATTGGGGTAAGTATATGCTGTATATCTGGCCCTGTTGTCACAGTTCCATGTTGGTAGTTTTCTGCTGGCATGGATCTCCCCTGGTTCTCCCCTGGTGGCATTTTTCGAATATGATAAATCAAAATATATTAAAGCTCTCTAAATATTTTTTAGCATTTCTCTCTCCGTTTAACCATTATTTTCATGCATTTGTTAGATGTGTATTTTTTTTGAGACTTTGAGATGGTTTTAGTAATGTAGCGAGTAAAACATGCTGATGCGTATTGACCTCTAGCGCGGTATACTTGCTGAGAGGCAGCACGATTTGAAAATGGCGTGGTCCGGTTTCCACTCTTTTCGTATAATAATAATAACATGAAAGTGACCCCTCGACCCTTTTACCGTATTGCTGCACCTACATAGTACACAATCTTTAGTATTGAGCAAACAAGGGCATTACGTCAGACTATAATTAGCGCGAACTTTTGACCCTTGCGCTGAGCAGCACGTGTGTGATTTGGGGGGATAGCGCGTAAAGGAAGGTGAATCTGGACTGTGTACATTTTGTATGTATCGTCACGCATTGGGAAAGCAGGGACTTCCAGTGTGTAGCCGGGAGGCGTTATTTTTTTCTGCAGCACAGATTGGGGCATGGTGCGTGTTGAGCCTATGGGAAGTACGTTCTTTCCCTTCTGAATAGTGTCTGCACGTGAGACTAGTCATAAGATCCATCCCATTGATAGAAATTCAATTACAGTATCGTCCAAAACGTTTATCAATAAGTAATGCAGCATGGCCAGCATGATGCTGCATGATATGTATTTGCAAGGTGTTGTAGAAATGGTACACTATACTCTTGCATTACAGCCTTACAGGCATTAAATATTTTGTAATACATACACACAACCCAAGCAATTAAAAAAGCATCGTGATATTGAAATACTGGTACACTGTTTAACATGTACTGTGTGTGCATGCGTGCATAGTATGTATTGCTACGTCATCGATACGTCGTTGCAAGCACACGATAACTATTACCGTAAAGAACGTTGTATAAACCGCCCTCGTGTATTAACCGCACCCCTCTTTTTCGCCCTTAAAAAAAAAAAAAAAAAAAAAAAAAAACTTTTTTTTTTTTTTTTTTTTTTTGCCGAGATTTTTTTTTTGTGTGCGTAAGATCATTACGGTACTGTAAATTAAAAAAACAGTAGGGACCTAGGATAGAACCTTGTGGTACACCATGTAATAGAAGAAAAATTGGAGGAATTATTATTATAAACTAGTCTACATATTGAGATCTATCAGAAAGATTACTTTCAAACCAAGATGACAGACAAATTTGAGTGTTGTTCTAGTTTCCGAGTGGTGAGTCAACACACCGATTACCGAGCTGGGAGACATTGCCAGGCATAGCGCCAGGTGGAGGGGCATAAATTGAAACTTTAAAAAAAAAAAAAAAAAAAAAATTTTTTCGGCGGCAAAAAAGTGCGGTTTATACACCGTTATATACGGTAGTCTGTAAATCAAGACCCTTTAAAAAAAGCCCCAATCTGTGCCGCAGAAGAAAATAACGCCCCCATGGAACAGCTACATGTAGATCGCTGTATATATTTCATGTATGTGCTCATACTCATTGGTGTGGCTGTTTTTTATGCGTTGGGAGTATGTTGATAAAATTAAAAAAATGAGTGTAGGTCTATGCGTTGATTTATTGAAACACAAGAGAACTCCTCTTAAAAAAAAAAGGATGGTACGATTCACAAATAAAGTTTTGAGATTGAAGAGCAGTGTTAAAAACTAGATGGAACTTCGACTGCGCGCAGTCGAAAATGATGCCTCCGTCATGGAGCAATTTTACAAACCAAAACAGAAGAAATTTTTCAAATCAATTTCAATTGTAATCCATTATATACATATATGACCCTTTGATCTTTGACCTCATGACCCTAAAATCTACTCAGTTCATTGGCTCTGCAAGATGTCCTGAGTTAAATAGTAATCCATCTGTCGGTTCTAATGAGAATGCGTTCACAAGCTATTTTTGCATACATAATGAGCCCATGACCTTTGACCTTTGACCTCATGACCCAAGAATCTACTCAGTTCATTGGCTCTGCAAGATACATACATGATCTAAGTTTGGCAGGAGTCCATCAATCTGTTCTAATGATAATGCGATCGCAAGCTATTTTTGCATACATAATGAGCCACATGACCTTTGACCTTGACCTCATGACCCCAAAATCTAATCAGTTCATCGGCTCTGCAAGTAACATACATGACCTAAGTTTGGCAGGAATCCATCAATCGGTTCTTGAGATAACGCGATCACGAGCTGTTTTTGCATACATAATGAGCCCTGTGACCTTTGACCTTTGACCTCGTGACCCCAAAATCTAATCAGTTCATCGGCTCTGCAAGATACATACATGACTAAAGTTTGCCAGGAATCCATCAATCGGTTCTTCAGATAACGCGATCACGAGAACGGGACTTTGAAATTTTTTCGGCGGCAAAAAAGTGCGGTTTATACACCGTTATATACGGTAGTCTGTAAATCAAGACCCTTTAAAAAAAGCCCCAATCTGTGCCGCAGAAGAAAATAACGCCCCCATGGAACAGCTACATGTAGATCGCTGTATATATTTCATGTATGTGCTCAAACTCATTGGTGTGGCTGTTTTTTATGCGTTGGGAGTATGTTGATAAAATTAAAAAAATGAGTGTAGGTCTATGCGTTGATTTATTGAAACACAAGAGAACTCCTCTTAAAAAAAAAAGGATGGTACGATTCACAAATAAAGTTTTGAGATTGAAGAGCAGTGTTAAAAACTAGATGGAACTTCGACTGCGCGCAGTCGAAAATGATGCCTCCGTCATGGAGCAATTTTACAAACCAAAACAGAAGAAATTTTTCAAATCAATTTCAATTGTAATCCATTATATACATATATGACCCTTTGATCTTTGACCTCATGACCCTAAAATCTACTCAGTTCATTGGCTCTGCAAGATGTCCTGAGTTAAATAGTAATCCATCTGTCGGTTCTAATGAGAATGCGTTCACAAGCTATTTTTGCATACATAATGAGCCCATGACCTTTGACCTTTGACCTCATGACCCAAGAATATACTCAGTTCATTGGCTCTGCAAGATACATACATGATCTAAGTTTGGCAGGAGTCCATCAATCTGTTCTAATGATAATGCGATCGCAAGCTATTTTTGCATACATAATGAGCCACATGACCTTTGACCTTGACCTCATGACCCCAAAATCTAATCAGTTCATCGGCTCTGCAAGATACATACATGACTAAAGTTTGCCAGGAATCCATCAATCGGTTCTTCAGATAACGCGATCACGAGAACGGGACGGACGGACGTACGGACGGACGGACAACCCGAAAACATAATGCCTCCGGCTACTTCGTAACGGAGGCATAAAAAGGAGGCAATTCAATTATTTTTCTGATCATCAACCCCCTCCACCCCCCAACAAAATCCCCTCTCTCTTTCTCTCTCTCTCTCTCCCACATCGTTTTGAGCGTAAGTTTGTTTCCTTAACTATATAAAGCGTTTGGAGATTTAGAAAACTATGTGGGCCTGTAACCCAATATGAATACTAGCTCACTGCATGTGCAGTGCGGTAGCTGAAGAAATGTAAGTAGTCACAACAACTGATTGTGTTGCGGAAGTTTTCAGTAGAGCATTTCCTGTGTGTGGGTTGGCTTTTCGGCGTGAATGAATCGCCAACCGAGAATCGCCAATCGAGTTGCTGCCGAAAGAGGGAGCTAAACAGACATCAGTAATTTTGAATTCGGTTTGTACCAACCCCGGCCGTTGAAGAAATCTATATTTATTTTGCTTTTTTCTCTGCAATTACACAATTTCATTCAAATTCCTTGAGCTAGATTCGTTTATTTGTACTGCTTAACAATTGGTGTGAATTTGAATAGAAACTGTTTCAATGTTTTTTTTCACCATTACCAGAACTGGAGTTTATCTGTAACTTGCCATTTTTTTATTTTTCTATGTCAAAATGCTGTTCATTAAAATCAGGTTCTAAACGTTCTAAAACTTATTTTAAAAGGTGCTGTATTTTAAAGCAAACATTTCTTGCAAACATTCAGTGTACATATGTTAAAAAAGATGATATTAAACTAGCTTTTTACCATATTAATATCTTTTATTGACCAAAAAAAAAATGTACCGTAAATCTCTGTGTAACACTTACAATGCAGAAATGTCCTCATGCTGATATTTCCATATTAGGACCTACATGGGTGTATAATTTATTTACAAGTACAGTGTAGGTAGTTTTTTTTATTGAAGTAGTGATCAACATTTAAGGGCAATTGACTGACGTGCGGTTTATGCAACACACATAGAAACAAACGTACTAACATAGTTTTTGAGAAGAAAAAAAATATATTTCTGGGAAAAACATAATGGTTGGCAGCTCTATCGGTGCATTCAAGGAATAAATTTGGCCAGGTACACCTTGGTGGAGTGTGGCAAATGGGGGTCTATTCGCTATTCATAAGGACCGCTATTCATAACGTGTAAATTCCCGTACTTCCTGGTCCGCTATTCATAATGGTAAAAAAGGGTCACTATTCATAAAGAAATAAGGTTCGTTAATCATAAGGACCGCTATTCATAACGTGAGATGAGGGTCGCTATTCATAATTCATATTAAGGGTCATTAATCATAAGGACCGCTCTTCATAATATGAAATCAGGGTCGCTATTCATAATATGAAATCAGGGTCGCTATTCATAATACGAAATATGGTTCATTACTTATAAGGGTCGCTATTCATAACACGTGAAGAGGGTCGCTATTCATAATACGAAATGAGGTTCGCTATTCATAATAGGAGAAGAGGGTCGCTATTCATAATAGGAGAAGAGGGTCGCTATTCATAATACGAAATGAGGTTCGCTATTCATAATAGGAGAAGAGGGTCGCTATTCATAATAGGAGAAAAGGGTCGCTATTCATAATAGGAGTAGAGGATGCTATTCATAATACGAAATGAGGGTCGCTATTCATAATAAGAAATAAGGGTCGCTATTCATAATAGGAGAAGAGGGTCGCTATTCAAAATAGGAGAAGAGGGTCGCTAATCATAATAGGAGTAAGGGGTCGCTATTCATAATACGAAATGAGGTTCGCTCTTCATAATAGGAGTAGGGGTTCGCTATTCATAATAGGAGTAGGGGGTCGCTATTCATAAAAGGAGAAGAGGGTCGCTATTCATAATACGAAATGAGGTTCGCTATTCATAATACGAAATGAGGTTCGCTATTCATAATAGGAGAAGAGGGTCGCTATTCATAATAGGAGAAGAGGGTCGCTATTCATAATAGGAGTAGGGGGTCGCTATTCATAAAAGGAGAAGAGGGTCGCTATTCATAATAGGAGAAGAGGGTCGCTATTCATAATAGGAGAAGAGGGTCGCTATTCATAATACGAAATGAGGGTCGCTATTCATAATAGGAGAAGAGGGTCGCTATTCATAATACGAAATGAGGTTCGCTATTCATAATAGGAGAAGAGGGTCGCTATTCATAATAGGAGAAAAGGTTTGTTATTCATAATAGGAGAAGAGGGTCGCTATTCAAAATAGGAGAAGAGGGTCGCTATTCATAATACGAAATGAGGTTCGCTATTCATAATAGGAGTAGGGGTTCGCTATTCATAATAGGAGTAGGGGGTCGCTATTCATAAAAGAAGAGGGTCGCTATTCATAATACGAAATGAAGGTCGCTATTCATAATACGAAATGAAGGTCGCTATTCATAATACAAAATGAAGGTCGATATTCATAAAAAGAAATGAGGGTCGCTATTCTTAATAGGAGTAAGGGGTCGCTATTCATAATACGAAATGAGGTTCGCTATTTATAATAGGAGAAGAGGGTCGCTATTCATAATAGGAGAAGAGGGTCGCTATTCATAATAGGAGAAGAGGGTCGCTATTCATAATAGGAGAAGAGGGTCGCTATTCATAATACAAAATGAGGTTCGCTATTCATAATATGAAAGGAGGGTTGCTATTCATAATACGAAATGAGGTTCGCTTTTCATAATAGGAGAAGAGGGTCGCTATTCATAATAGTCCCATTTGCAGCCTTATGTACAACTTTGCAGGAATTATGAACATGTCATGTATGTCCTATCTGTGAAATTTAAACGTTAGCAGTGTACCAATATTCAAATTATGCAAGGAAACCTGTTTTATTTCGTGAGTCTCCGTAAGAGCTCACATGAGAACCCACCTCGCGCATGCGCAGTCATATCACTTCTTCGCATGGTTACTGAGAAGCATCTTCTCAGAGCAGTCGGAAATTTCGCGTAATTTCCACTTTTTCTACCGTCGTAGAGATTCGTTTCTTTCGAGAAACAAAACTTGTTTTTAGATTGTTATCTGGATAATACTGGATTTATCTGTTTTCGTTTTCTTCGAGAGCATTTTTGAGCTCCGAAACTTCGTTTGATTATGTCGTCGATCGAAGATCGAGTGACTGTGACTGACCGCCCAGCGGTCCCTTCGCCGCAAGGCCCCGGCAAGTCCGGCGCACCAGAGGAGCGAACACGCTCTGCTGGCTCGTCCACTCGGACGGGCGGGAAAAAATCTATGAAATCAGCGGAGGTTTTTCCCGCAAAAAAGAGAAAAGCGGAGGTTGTTCCCGCAAAAATGAAGAAAGCGGAGGCTGTTCCCGCTCCATCCACGATTTCCAGAGCACCAGATAGTCCTGAGCATAACATTGGGGACAGACTCAATAAATTGGAAAATATGTTTGCCCGTGTCATGGACAAAATGGAGACTATGTCGAACCAACCAGCACGTGTTGATGTTGGCGGAGAGTCTGCTCACGTGGAAACGGAGAGCCAAGTTTTTCACGGCCACGGCGGCCATCTTGATGAACGAGATGAGGAGTTGGGCCCTGGCTATGATGATTACGATGACATTCAATCAGATTACATGGGCCAACAAACAAATACTACTAGCTCATCCTCGGAGACTTTACCAGCTATCGCAGCTAAGTTTGCTTTGCCTACTGGTATTGGGAAACCAGTAGAAGAAAATCTCGCCAACTCAGTCACCTATATGACTAGCCATCAATTGGAGGAGAAAACTTTGGAAGATACGTTCTCAAAATATCTCCCACCAAGCAACTGTCGCTCCTTGGACACGCCTAAAGTTAATCAGATTATTTGGGACAACTTATCTCCAACTACACGTGGAAGAGACTTGAAACTGCAAAGAGTGCAGAAGTCCCTATCGAGAGGACTTAGTGCCTTTGTCCAATCCTTGCCAGCTGACAATTTCACTGATAAGCAGGAGGATGCGCTTGCCCTCCTATGCAACTCTTTGTTTGAGATGAACTGCTTACGCAAGGAATGCATCAAACCTGACATGAATCCAGCGTGTACGCATTTGTGTAAACCTTCTGCCCCCGTTACTAACTTTCTATTTGGGGATGATCTCGGGAAGAGAGTAAAGGATCTCAAAGATGAGCAAAGAGCTGCTTCGGGGGTAGTGAAAGGACAGTCTCAGCGACATTATTCTCGCGCCCCTTACCATCCTTACAAGAAACTTCCTGAGGCCGGCTTCTCTCGGCGACAATACCGAAGTGCAGGTTGGACCCCTAACTCTACCAACAGATACCCTTCAAGCTCCGCACCCAGCCGTCCTTTTTTAGGCCAGCGCTCTCGGGCGGCTCAGAATCAGAGAAGCCTGCCGCCTGCCTCGACGTCAACGAGGCCAGTACAGGCACAGAACCAGAGACGCTCGAAGCCAGGGACGTTCCAGCGGAGGACTTAACTACTCACACTACCACGAATGAGGTAGGTAGTAGTATACACAATGACCATCCTGTTGGAGGTCGACTGAGGCTATTTTATCATAACTGGTGCACAATCACTTCTGACACTTTCATTCTCCAAGCTATAAGGGGATATAAAATAGAATTTGACCAGGCACTCATGCCCCCAATTCGCACCAAGCCATCATTTCCTTTCAGGAAAAACTCAAAAGAAGAAGAGAGCATCAATTCAGAGATCATAAAATTGACTAGTAAGAATGTTATTGAACCCTGCATTAAGCACGAAGAAGGGGAATTCTTGTCAAATATTTTTACTCGACCCAAGAAATCAGGAGGGTTGCGCCTCATACTAGATCTCTCTGAACTGAACAAAAATCTTGTGGTTCAGCATTTCAAGATGGATAATATCCATACTGCTGCTCTCTTGATCTCCCAAGGTTGCTACCTAGCCTCAGTCGACCTCCGTGATGCTTATTATTCTATCCCAATAAATTCTCAATTCAGGAAGTACCTGAGATTTATGTGGCAAGGGAAATTGTGGCAATTCAAATGCCTACCAAATGGGTTGAGCACTGCCCCAAGATTGTTTACAAAAGTCTTGAAACCAATTTTTGCACATCTGAGGGAAGCAGGACATACAGTCGTGGGTTATTTGGATGATACCATCATTGTAGGAGATGATAAAGCTGCCGTAATAAGTGCATTACAAGCCACCTCTCAGATATTATCTGATTTAGGATTTATTGTGCATCCTGATAAATCAGTTTTGATACCCACTCAAAATTTGACCTTCCTTGGGTTCACCTTGAACACCATAGATATGACAATTACCCTGCCTAATGAAAAGGCTAACGATATCGCTGCCGTTTGTGCAGACCTCTTACAAAGCCACAAGCCTAGCATAAGGCAAGTTGCACATGTTATAGGGAAACTGTTTTCAACCTTCCCAGCAGTACAGCACGGCCCTCTCTATTACAGAACCCTAGAAAGAGACAAAATCTTAGCTCTTAAATTGAATCGTGGGCACTTTGACAGGTCCATGACCTTATCAAATGTGTCAAGGGAAGATCTTTCATGGTGGATAGATAATGTTAAGGAGGCTTCCTCACCAATTAGACGCAATAATGCCACCTTTGAAATTAGAACTGATGCTAGCGGCATCGGCTGGGGAGCTACAAACATGATTACCCATACAGGGGGAAGATGGAATGAACAGGAATTAAGTAAGGCTAGAAATAATGGAATAAACTATCTTGAGACTCTAGCTGCCTTCCTGGGACTAAAGTCCTTGTGTTCAGATATGAATAATTGCCACATACTATTGCGGTCAGATAACACCACCGCTGTTGCGTATATAAATGCCATGGGCGGGACAAAATCACTAGATTGTAACACCATGGCTCGGACCATATGGAGTTGGTGTATTGAGCGTGACATTTGGATCACGGCAGCTCATCTGCCAGGCAAGCACAATGTAGAAGCAGATGAGAGGTCTAGAAAGTTCAATGACAGAACGGAATGGATGCTCGATAAAAGAGAATTTGAACAACTTATTGCTCATTTCGGTCGTCCAGAAATAGACCTTTTTGCATCCAGGCTCAATACTCAATTAGATCGTTATGTATCTTGGTTCCCTGACCCATATGCAGAATCTGTTGATGCTTTTACTCTAGATTGGAGTAAATATGAATTCTATGCCTTCCCACCGTTCTGCTTAGTTTCACGCTGCCTACAAAAGATCAAGGCTGACAAGGCAGAGGGGCTCTTTATAGCCCCCAATTGGCCAACGCAGTCGTGGTACCCTAGACTGCAGACTTTGATGAAGGGTGACCCAATAATATTGAAGAGGCACATAAACCTCCTAACTCAACCAATCTTGAACACTCCTCACCCTTTGCACGAACGCCTTGATCTTTTGTGCTGCAGACTTTCTGGATAAGCATTTTCTATTGCTCCTTTTCTCTTTGCATTGCAGGACCTCCGGACGCCATTTGAAATTAGAGGGCTTGCCGGGAGAACAATTGACGTAATTACGGCAGCCTGGCGTGATGGTACAAAGAAACAGTATAGTTCCCATATCAAGTCATGGAAAAACTTTTGTAATAGAAAAGGTTTGGATTTTCTGCAGGTAGAGGTGAACGTTGTTTTAGAGTTTCTTTCATTTTTGTTTCATGATAAAGGACTTGGCTACAGCACCATTAATACTGCAAGGTGTGCATTATCCTCGTTTTTGATGTTAGGAGATGGACATGACACAGTTGGATCGCACCCACTTGTATCAAAGTTTGTTAAAGGAGTTGTCAACTCTAAACCACCAACACCGAGGTATAAAGAAATTTGGGATGTTAGCGTTGTGCTCAACTATCTGCGTAAGCTAGCCCCTGCAAACTCGTTGAACCTCCAGCAGTTAACACACAAGTTGGTGACCTTGATAGCTTTGATCACAGCTCAACGTGACCAATCAATCCACAAACTCAGATTGGACAGGCTTTCTTTTAAGGGGAACAAAGCCACATTTTATGTTGATGACTTACTTAAACAGAGCAGACCAGGAACATTAGGCTGCAAGTTGGAACTAAACGCCTACCCGCCGGACAGGCGACTTTGCGTTGTGAAATACCTCAAAAGGTATATTGAATTGACTTCCCGTCTGCGTGGTACAGAGCAGTCTCTCTTTATTAGTCACAAGAAGCCCCACAGAAATGTGACCGTCCAGACAATAAGCAGGTGGATAAGATTCACCCTTCGAGAGGCTGGTATTGACACAAGGGTTTACAAGGCTCATTCCACGAGAGCTGCAGCAACTTCAGCTGCAAGCAGAAATGGGGTACCCATCACTCAAATCTTGAGCACTGCAGGATGGGCAAGTGAACGTACTTTCAGAAGGTTTTACAATAAACCACTTCAAGTGAAGGGACAATTTGCAAGGTCTGTCTTGGATTGCCCTCAAAAATCATAGGTAAACATAATACTTGTACATTGCTGGATACAATTGTGTTTCCGGACCGGTTAACTCCGACCCATTGTTTACTACTGAAATGTGACTACTGTGCTTCAAAATCTCATGTGAGCTCTTACGGAGACTCACGAAATAAAATAGAAAGATTAAACGAGAACTTACCGTTTGAAGTTTGATCTTTATTTTATGAGAGAGTAGTAGGAAGAGATTACATGCCCTCCTCTCCACACCCAAAATTCTTCAACGGAAATTTAAGTTCTCATCATCTTTCTGTCTTTTCAGTAGTCACATTTCATGCTTCAAAGTATGACTGCGCATGCGCGAGGTGGGTTCTCATGTAATCTCTTCCTACTACTCTCTCATAAAATAAAGATCAAACTTCAAACGGTAAGTTCTCGTTTAATCTTTCTATTTTACCTTCTAGATTTCACTGTCAGACACTATTTAGTGATTGACCGACTTCTTTTTTTCTTTGGTAAAAACATACATGAAATGAGCTGTAAAGGGTACATGAGCATTTGTCTACATCAATAACCCAACTCTTGTAATGGCCAAAATTAAACTGATTGAATCTTTGCGCAGCACAAAACATACGACCATTCGGTACGAGGGTTTGAAAATCACACTATTACTTAAGTGATTGCAAAAATGTAATGCACTTACCTAAGTGATGGCGTAAATATTCATAAATGAATGATACATGCCAATAAAACGCCTTTAAATGTATCACGATGTCATCTTACCACAATATTGGTGCAGTTGTTATGTACATTTTGTGTGCAAATCAGACATATTCATCACTGTATGGCTGAATGAGCACAGATTAAAGACAAAATGGCCCGATTCAAAAGTCACAAGACATTGTGTGTGCCCGACTGCCTGTACATTGTTGTGAAACAGCACATGACTGAATGCATTGATTATGGTTTATGAAATAATACTATTTGATATTCAATTATAAGTATCATATTCCATCCCTTTTTTATTTTTGAATGGCAAATGTGTTTAAATGCATTATATGCAATTGTAAAACAGTCATGGCCTCTTTGACATTATTACTGACATGTAATGACATGTAATGTCAAAGAGGCCATGAAAGAGCTAGATTTGTCCATCTAGGCCTAGGCCCTCTCAGCTCCCTGTCCGGTTCCTGAGCTACGACTGTCATAATTCTATTGACAATTGTGTGCGTGCGGGTAGCGCTACGATCTGCAGCGCATATATTCAATCTCTAAATCGCGGCTGGAATGGCATGCAATATCTGTTGCCATGCCAGAGCCATCCTCTTTCAGGTACTACTTTGAGTTTTCATATTTCATTTAGAGATTTCAAACAACTTATTTAAAAGGTGGAAAACCTTTAGAATGATCTGCAATCAGAACGAATGTGCTTGGAATTTTTTCGTCCAAGGCGTGCAAAACCCTAAGGCCCGAATTCACAAAGCAAGGTTTGAGCTCAGACCGGGTTTGAGCTCAAACCTCCTTTTGTTATTTACAAACCAGGTTTGTAAATAACAAAAAGAGGTTTGGCGAAACAAAAGGAGGTTTGACCTCAAACCTTGGTCTGAGCTCAAACCTTGCTTTGTGAATTCGGGCCTAAAAGTTTTAAATATCAAAGGATTTCCTTACTCAAATTATAATATAAATGATTATGCTGTGGCAATTATTTGTATTGTATAGCAGCACAAAAGTGATGTGCATTGTTTTTATGTGGTCCCATTCACAGACTTATATAATGCTCCTTTAAGTTGGGTTTGTGATAGGGGCATAAGGCAGTAACTTTGACTGGTTTACCTTTGACAGAGCCCCGAGGATAGCCAAATTGAGTAGCTAGGGGAAATGGTCTCGTCTTGGCCTCTAGGTTCCACTTCAGGTATGTATCTTCCGCCTCTTCTTTCCTCCTCCTTTCGGCTTCTTCTTCAGCACTTTGTTCTTCCTTCTCCTTCATCTCTTTTTCAGCCTTCTTCTTGCTCCTCCATTCTCCATAGTTCTCCTTCAAATTAAAGGGAAGATGAAAAGTGATTTCTTATTCTGGCAATTGCAGGAAACAGAATCTCACAGATTTAAACAAAACTATTTTAAAGACTACAAAGAATGATAATACAATCACAAAGGTTCATTTTAAGTGACATCTTTCAATGGGAGATGACAAAGGTTGGTCTCTTGTTTCGATTAGAAATGAGAAAGAATATTAATTTTTGAAGTTGCACTCGGTCAAAAAACAAATTGGCAACACTATGACATATTTTGCATTTATTTGCAAGCTCCCCTGCTATTTGCCCTGGACTTAAAAACTTCAAAAATCTATACTTTCCGTTAACCCTATTTTAACTGGGCCATTTCGGCCCAAAAGTTGTGATAATTCAAATGTTAACAATATTTGCTCCTACGTCCCTTTCAAAGGGATATGAGGGGTCAAGATCCATCTAATGGCATGTAAGTACATTTATTGTGGGGAAACTAGCCTATTCAAAATTTTAATTTTATCCTCCAAAATGCTGAACCACCCCGGCCCTTGCCATTTCGGCCCAAAAGTTGTGATAATTCAAATGTTTACAATATTTGCCCCTTTCAAAGGGGTACTGGGGTCAGGATCCATCTAATGGCATGTAAGTACATTATTGAGGAAAAACTAGCCTATTAAAAAATTTCAATTTGTTTTTTCTCATCCAAAATGCTGAACCACCCCCGGCCCTTGCCATTTCGGCCCAAAAGTTGTGATAATTCAAATGTTTACAATATTTGCCCCTATGCCCCTTTCAAAGGGGTACTGGGGTCAGGATCCATCTAATGGCATGTAAGTACATTCATCGTGGGAAAACTAGCCTATTAAAAAAAAAATCAATTTGTTTTTTTACCTCCACAATGCTGAACCACCCCGGCCCTTGCCATTTCGGCCCAAAACTTGTGATAGTTCAAATGTTTACAATATTTCCCCCAATGCCCCTTTCAAAGGGGTACTGGGGTCAGGATCCATCTAATGGCATGTAAGTACATTCATTTTGAGGAAACTAGCTTATTGAAAAAAAATTAATTTTCTCCTCCAAAATACTGAACCACCCCGGCCCTTGCCATTTCGGCCCAAAAGTTGTGATAATTCAAATGTTTACAATATTTGCCCCTATGCCCCCTTTCAAAGGGGTACTGGGGTCAGGATCCATCTAATGGCATGTAAGTACATTCATTGTGGGGAAACTAGCATATTCAAAATTTTAATTTTCTCCTCCACAATGCTGAACCATCCCGGCCCTTGCCATTTCGGCCCAAAAGTTGTGATAATTCAAATGTTTACAATATTTGCCCCTATGCCCCTTTCAAAGGGGTACTGGGGTCAGGATCCATCTAATGGCATGTAACTACATTCATCGTGGAAAAACTAGCCTATTAAAAAATTTCAATTTGTTTTTTCTCCTCCAAAATGCTGAACCACCCCGGCCCTTGCCATTTCGGCCCAAAAGTTGTGATAATTCAAATGTTAACAATATTTGCTCCTACGCCCCTTTCAAAGGGATATGAGGGGTCAAGATCCATCTAATGGCATGTAAGTACATTTATTGTGAGGAAACTAGCATATTCAAAATTTTAATTTTCTCCTCCAAAATGCTGAACCACCCCGGCCCTTGCCATTTCGGCCCAAAAGTTGTGATAGTTCAAATGTTTACAATATTTGCCCCTATGCCCCTTTCAAAGGGGTACTGGGGTCAGGATCCATCTAATGGCATGTAACTACATTCATCGTGGAAAAACTAGCCTATTAACAAATTTCAATTTGTTTTTTCTCCTCCAAAATGCTGAATCACCCCGGCCCTTGCCATTTCGGCCCAAAAGTTGTGATAATTCAAATGTTTACAATATTTGCCCCTATGCCCCTTTCAAAGGGGTACTGGGGTCAGGATCCATCTAATGGCATGTAAGTACATTCATTGTGGGGAAACTAGCATATTCAAATTTTAATTTTCTCCTCCAAAATGCTGAACCACCCCGGCCCTTGCCATTTCGGCCCAAAACTTGTGATAATTCAAATGTTTAAAATATTTGCTCCTACGCCCCTTTCAAAGGGTACTGGGGTCAGGATCCATCTAATGGCATGTAAGTACATTCATTGTGGGGAAACTAGCATATTCAAAATTTTAATTTTCTCCTCCACAATGCTGAACCATCCCGGCCCTTGCCATTTCGGCCCAAAAGTTGTGATAATTCAAATGTTTACAATATTTGCCCCTATGCCCCTTTCAAAGGGGTACTGGGGTCAGGATCCATCTAATGGCATGTAAGTACATTCATCGTGGAAAAACTAGCCTATTAAAAAATTTCAATTTGTTTTTTCTCCTCCAAAATGCTGAGGGGTCAATTTGACCCCCCCCCCCCCCCCTCCCATAAGATCTCAGCCGATCGCCGCGAAAATTTGCATGCATGTCAAGTGAAGTGTATAGAATACTATGGTAATTTCAATTTTTGAAAAATTCACCATTTGCATATTTATGGTAATTTATGCAAATAAGGTCATACAATTCACATTTTTGCCCATAAATCATACATTATTCATATTTAAGCATTCTTTTTCACTACATATATTCGTTAGGCCATTTGGAATAATAATTACAACACAAAACATTGGAAGAGCCAGGTTATTCCTTATGTTATCTCTTGTTTTGATAATTTCTTATGTATTTCATTGTTTTTTTAACTTATGTATTTTATTTCATTTATAACTACAATTCAACTATTTTGACCCCAAAACAAACACCTAAACTTTAAACAAGACTAAATAACCAATGATTTATCTCTTTTTGACATGCGAAGACAAAAGGTCATGTGACTTTGTAAATATACATCCGATTTTCGAAAAAATTGTTTTAAAAGATGCGTAAGATTCGAAAGAAAAGTCATGAAAGGAAAATTTTATATCTGCCGCGGTTCCGGAGCTGTCGCGAAATTTCTATAGGGGGGGGGGGTCAAATTGACCCCCCCCCCCCCCCACAGTTAACGTAGGGTTAAAGCCACTACTCATAGCTACTTACACACTCTACAGTGCGAGTCATAAAAAAAGTTAACACCTAGAAAATTGCTAATTATTTTAACAAGGGAAACGCTCTCGGCGGTCTCGCCTGCATAACGCAATTCAATATGATAAACCAGAACGTCAATGCCGTAGCGCTCATCCGCATCTCGCAACAACAAATATCGTAAATTTTATGTGGTACACTTTTGAACTGGTCAAAAAATAAAAATTTGATGCCCTGGAAGGGACATAATTTCATTTCATTTGCATAAACTACCATAAATAATCAATGAGCAAAATCTCACAATTCTGTGTAGAAGTTTAGTGTTCCAAATTTAGCTCTACCAGATAAGGCAAACAAAATCAAATCGGTCGAGAAATGAAGGAGAAGAAGCCTTTTTTGTGATTTCGAATAAATTTGCATAAATTAGCATAGATAATGAATTTCACGATTCTGTGTAGACATTTTAAATCCCCCTCCTAGCCCTATCATATGAAAACAATCAGAATCAAAATCGGTTGAAAAATAACGAAGAAGCATTTTGAAAATCTTGATGTTGATGCCACAACAAAGTCTAAGTTTGTTGACCTTAAATGACCTTTGACCTTAACTTAGTGACTTGAAATTCTACTCACATGATTGGGGAGACTTGATAACCCTATAGTCCAAGTTTCATTGACTAAAAACTTATACTTTCAAATTATATCAAAAATTCAAAACTTAACCTTAGGTTAAGTTTTTTATGTTGACGCCGCCGTCGCCGCCGTCACCGGAAAAGCGGCGCCTATGTCTCGCTTTTTGCTACGCAGGCGAGACAAAAACTGACATACATCTTTTTGGATAACTTTAAAGATACAATGTATAGGTCTTCAGATGAGTCGTGCCTTTCTTCAATATAGGCTCAAAACTGTGAAATTCCATACCATAAAACACTACTTTTACTTAGTAACAAGTAAGAAACAAACATGATTTCAATTTCCCCACTGAATTCCTATTATGGTACCTCAAGAGTTCCTTCCTTAAGGTAAAGATCAGTTTTGGAAACGCCCCCCTCTCAAATATTAAATGGAAGCTCTTATTACCAATCATGTGAAAGAATATGTTTTGACTAATATGTGATACAAATTTTGCAGAGAAACCGCCTACTAATTGATATATTTGGTAAATTATTATATCTATTTGGACCTGATAGATATCGCGCATGTGTCGCGTAGTCCCATATACATCTTTTTGTGTACAGTGCTTGTAACTTTACCAAGACTGGGCCAAATTTCTTATCATTTTGATGATTCCAGAACCTTGCAGTACACACCAATGATTATATGCTAGATGATCAACCTTTCCTGATCGATTCCACTAGCCTTAAGGGCTCCCTCAAAATGTTTTTTATGATATTATTCGAGGGAGCCTTAATTTGCTCCCATAGGGTCCCATGGAGAGGTAGGTAAACAACATCTCAATTTGTCCAAAATCACACTTTCCCGTACCCGACCAATATTGGACAGTGGCTTTGATAAATTTTGTTGTAATTGTAGTCCTAATTACCTCCTGAATTTAAAAATCGGATGTAAAAATAATAAAATAAAAGCAATTTTCTTACCAGACCGATACAGCTCAGCTCCCTTTTCACGTGTACCGTGTGAATTCACGATCTCTACACAATGGTGATGACCTCTGACTGGCACTTCGTAAATGTGCTACTTCCGTATAATGCGCTGAACACTCATACAGCGCATTATACGGAAGCAGCACATTTACGAAGTGCCAGTCAGAGGTCATCACCATTGTGTAGAGATCGTGAATTCACACGGTACACGTGAAAAGGGAGCTGAGCTGTATCGGTCTGGTAAGAAAATTGCTTTTATTTTATTATTTTTACCTCCGATTTTTAATTTCAGGAGGTAATTAGGACTACAATTACAACAAAATTTATCAAAGCCACTGTCCAATATTGGTCGGGTGCGGGAAAGTGTGATTTTGGACAAATTTGAGATGTTGTTTACCTATACCTCTCCATGGGACCCTATGGGAGCAAATTAAGGCTCCCTCGAATAATATCATAAAAAAACGTTTCGAGGGAGCCCTTAAGGCTAGATTCCACAACGTTTTTTTCACAATGCAATCGCATGACCATAACTCAACTTTATCTTAAGTAAGTGTGATAGCTACATATACTTACATGGTCGCCTGTTCCTGCCACGTGAATACACACTGGTTTCTTCTGGGTGCGCCATTGTATGGGTAGTGTACTATCAGTTGAAACCTGGAATATCAAATCAACAGTCGTGAAATACATGTAGTGTATTCTCACACATGATTTCAGCTTTAACTAGCGTAGTTTATCCTCACAACTAAATGTAGAGTGTAGAGAAGTTTTCCATGTTGTAAAACAAGAAACCTCTGTCAAACAGTCCACTTCACATAGACCGGAAAAGACCGGTTTACTAAATTATTCAAATTTTATGCATACTTTATAAACAAAGGTTGTTCTTGATAAACTGAAAGCTTGCTCACATAGAAACAGGTAATGTATGCAGATTGGATTCCAAGTATTGTAGTTCATTCATAACAGGCCATTGAATATCTTGTAACTAGGTCTCCAGAAAAGAAACATCCATAAATTTTAATATTGAAGTAAACAGGTCTATTAAATGAAGGTCTCTCCCTACAGCCATCTATATTCTCGATACAATAGCTTATGAGAGGTTTCCAAAAAAATGTAGGAATCACTATGAACATGTCGGACAAAGAAAGCGGACAAAATATACAGTTCCTCAGGTAGACAAAAGAACATCCCTTCACTGCTATTATGTAAAAAGTGAATATGCATGTGACACCTGTTCTACACATTTTTACATAATAGCAGTGAAGGGATGTTCCTTTGTCTACCTGAGGAACCGTATATTTTGTCCGCTTTCTTTGTCAGTCATATTCATAGTGAATAGAGCACAGAGCATGACTATTCTACAATATAGCTTGTCTAAGGCTTTCTAAAACACTAGCACCTAGTGCATGCAATTTGTTTTCTGACTGCTCAAAAACAACCACTTTTTGACAGGTGAATGCAATAGCTTTTACAAAGCATTCAAGTATATGAATAGGGCCTCCACCTGAATAGGCCATTTTTGTAATGTAACCAAATTTAATGCATAAGTCTTTGTGAAGTGCCTCAATACAAATTATTTCATTCACCTGATAAGAATAATAGTATTCCAATAGTCAGAATGCAAACTGCATATATTAAGTGTTGCTAGGTAGGTCAAGTCATAATGTGTGTTCTACCTGGCAACAACTAAGGTACATGCAGTTCGGATTCTGTCTATTGAAATACTATTATTCTTATCAGGCGAATGAAATAATTTGTATTGAGGAACTTCAAAAGGACTTATGCATTGAAATTGGTTACATTACGAAAATGGCCTATTGTCAGCAAGGGCAGTGAGGTTCATAGGTTACATCACATGCAAATTGGCTGATTAGCATTCATTTAATGACATTTTTATAAAAAAAAAAAAATAACAAACAGCTGTCATTCGTTCGCTAGTTGACATTAGCATTCTTGATAACTTTAGAATTATCCAAAGCAACTCTGCCACAAGTCGTGCCTTCAGACAGTTCTAAAGTTTATTGTGTGCACGCTATTTGTTTACAAACATGGCATACACTGAACCGATTTATGTTTAGTTGTAAAGCATCTCACCTTGCTGTTTTGACCTCCTTTGGCATGATGTCAAATGGGGACCTGAAGTTCCCATCAACGATGCGGACATCACCCTTCTCCACATCCTGTGATGGGGGTGGTACAGAGAAATGGTTTTGAAGATTGACTTTTTTACAAAGTTATCATCACTAAACTTATGGGACTTTCAAAATGGCTGGATTTGTGAATTGATAGTCTGCCATTTGTTCAAATTATAGAGAGTTAATAGAATGCAAAATATTACAAATGTATTACGACTTATGGAGAATACTTTCTTTTTAGGGCATATAATAATCTGCAACCTATACAGTGCGTCCCAGAAAAAACAAAACCGAGAAGTATCGATGTTCTATCATAACTTAATCACAACTATAATTAATGAAATATACATATTTGGGAAGCTTAGAGTCTCCTCTTTCATGTGGTGCTACTCAGATAATGCATATTTCACGCATGAGTGATTAAAAGCAATTTGAAGGAAGGAAACCAAAAAGACATTTGGCGGGCGGTATCTGAATTTCGAAGAAAAATTCACATTTCTAGTAAGTTGAGTTTCTGCCCTTTCATATGACACCTCAATCAGGAAAAATGAGCGAGGAATGACAAAGTTCTGTTTGTTTAAAGTAGTGCTTGTATTTCCATAATTTTATTAAATGAATTCCTTTTCACTGGCTGCAATAAACAAAATTAACAAAAGACTTAACTCCGTTTCGTTGACAATCAGCCGTAGACGAGAGTCTTCATGCATGGCTGCATGATTGTCAACGAAACAGAGTTAAGTCTTTTTGTCAAATCTGCTTTTTGCTACGGCAGGCACCCAGTGAAAACGAATTCGTTTGTCAAAATTATAAAAATGTAAGGGCTACTTTAAACAAACAGAACTTTGTTATTTCTGGCTCATTTTTTTTTATTGAGGTTATCATATGAAAGAGCAGAAAATGAACTATCTAGAAATGTGAATTTTTCTTTGAAATTCAGATACCGCCCGCCAAATTACATTTTGGTTTCCTTCCTTCAAATTGCTTTTAATCACTCATGCGTGAAATATGCATCACGTGAGTAGCATCAACTGAAAGAGGAGACTCTAAGCTTTCCAAATATGTATCATTCATTAATTATGGTTGTGATTAAGTTATGATAAAACATCGATACTTCTCGGTTTCGTTTTTTCTGGGCGCACTGTATAATAAAGTCAGTGCTCCAACAGGGAAGGTGCTTAAGAAAGAAAAAAAAAAATTTGAGCTGGAGAGTTCACCATGAATATTAGTCACGATCCCACTGTTTGAATTGCCAACTATTAAACAAAACAAAAAGAAAATGCAAATTAAAGGTAAAGACCAGTATTGGAAACGCCCCAATTTCAAAAAATGGAATGCAAGCTCTTATTACCAATCATGTGAAAGAATATGTTTTGAATAATTCATGATAAAAATGTTGATGGGAAACCGCCTACTAATTGATATATTTGGTAAATTAGTGTATCTCTCGCCTGTTGAGAGATACAAATGCACCTGTGTGTAGTCCCATATACATCTTTCTGTGTACAGTGATTCTAACTTTATGAAGACTTGGCCAAATTTCTTCTCATTTTGATGATTCCAGAACCTTGCAGTACAATCTATGCTAGATGATCAACCTTTTCTGATCGATTTCACAATGTTTCTTTCACAATGGAATCGCATGACCATAACTGGTCTTTAGCTTTAACCTAAAAATTACAAAACATACATATGAAATAGAATATTAAAACAAAACAATTGAGAATATTGAAAATCAGTCTTACACTGTCTATGTTGACTGGGTAATGTTCATTGACAAGGTGTTGACACAAAGAACGGTCTGCCAGAACTCTCAGAAAATCAAATTGCCTGTAAGATCAAAAGATATGGAAAGAAAGAACATTTTAAAAAAAGGACATGAAAAGTAACCCAATGATTACAATAATGAACTACCAGTATTTAAAGTAGATATTCATTGATTTTAAAAACTAACTTTATTTTCATTATTGCAAAGTTGAAATCTTCATTATTGCAAAGTTGAGTCTTTGATTCGACATTCAATGCTTGGAAACATTCAAAGTAATGATTATTATTAATTAAAAAACGCTTAAA
>JAVYIG010005575.1:0-49441 GCA_035222895.1 Strongylocentrotus droebachiensis | reverse complement strand
TGTTTAGATAAGAGTTTGCCTTGTATTATTATGTTTTCTAGATTTCAAAAAAGCATACGATAATGTTAGCCACTTATTTTTACAACGCGCTTTAAAGAAATTTCAATTTAAGGAAGGTTTTATCAAATGGGTTCAAACTTTGTATAGTAATGCAAAGGGAAAGGTGATGAATTACGGATGGATGTCAAATTCTTTCTCTATTGAGCAAGGGGTAAGACAGGGATGCCCATTGTCTTCTTTACTTTTCGTTATTGTAGCCGAATTTCTAGCATGTAAGATCAGACAAAACGAAGATATAAAAGGAATTGTTTTATTAGGTACTGTATTGTCCGAATTAAAAGTGTCTCAATTCGCAGACGACATAACCGTTTTTGTAAATAGTTCAAAATCATTAAATACGGTTATGGAAGAGGTCAGAAACTTTGGAGCAGTGGCAGGTCCTCAAGTAAATTGGGATAAGACTAAAATAATGAAGATCAATACAGATTATGCGAATGGAGAATGTGGGGAAAGTACTGAACAACCAATAAAATATTTGGGAATATATGTCGGGAAAAATAAAAGGGAAAATGAACGTTTAATTTGGGATGACAAAATCGAAAAAATCCAAAATATATTGAAAGACTGGAAACAGAGAATATTAACGTTTTATGGTAAAGTGGTTGTTATTAAATCCTTAATCATTTCACAAATTGTCTATACGGCAACGGTAGTATCTGCTCCTATTTTTGTTATTAAATCATTGAATAAAAGTATATATGCTTTTCTTTGGAGTTCAAAAAGAGAAAGAGTGAAAAGAAATGTCTGTATAAATAAACAGTTAGATGGTGGTCTTGATATGGTAGACATTGAATCGAAAATAAATTCTTTATATTTATCTTGGATTAGCAAATTATTGGATGAACAAACTTGTAAATGGAAATCATTATTCAGATATTGGATTGACAGGATTGGATTTTTTCCAGATATTTTACGATATAACTTGAATAAGAAAGATATGAAAATGATGTGTATACAAAAAGGACTATCAGAGTTTTATCAAAATCTTCTTGTTGCATGGTCAGAATTTAAATATCGAGGTTTAGTTGATGTAACAGAAATAGAAGAGGAGATATTATGGAAAAACAGCCATATTAGATTCAAGAATTCTACATTATCGTTTTCAAAGTGGTACGTAGCTGGAATTTCTAAAGTAAAACACGTAATATCAAATGGTATTTGGAAAAACTCGTTTATGTTAAATAGAAAAGTTGGTATTCATCAATTATTATTTGAGTTCGAATATGCAAAATTGAAGAAATGTTTCCCATGCGATTGGTTGAATAAATTATACGCTCGACAGAATGTTGAATTAATTAGTAAGCAAAACGATTCAAATCTAATTGAGGTAGCTACAGGAGATTTTGTTGATATATCTAGTTTCAAGACGAAACATTATTATTTATCCCTCCTGAAACAAA
Organism: Strongylocentrotus droebachiensis; assembly: GCA_035222895.1. Classification (NCBI taxonomy): domain Eukaryota; kingdom Metazoa; phylum Echinodermata; class Echinoidea; order Camarodonta; family Strongylocentrotidae; genus Strongylocentrotus; species Strongylocentrotus droebachiensis. The sequence goes on along the minus strand of JAVYIG010005575.1, from coordinate 47,981 downwards.
AACTTCAAAAACCAAATGTTACACGTTACTGGGAATATTACTTGAACTTACCGGTTTCGTTTAAATGGCAGAATGTATTCAATTTTAAATTTCAACAAATAGGAAATAATATGATAAAGCAAGTTAATTTTAAAATATTGCATAACATATTTCCTTCAAAACTAAATTTATGCAGATGGCGTATAATGGAAAATGACCAGTGTGATATATGTAAAGAAACAGAAAATACTTTTCATGTTTTGTTAAAATGTAACAAGGTTAGAGTTTTTTGGAAAATTATTGAAAACTTATATTATAATTACTTTCATGAACAAATAAAAATTAATGAAAAAGCGTTAGTAATAGGTTATTTTATTGAAAAAAGGGAAATTTTGTGATAAACTTCTTGTTAATTTTAGGACAATACATAATATACATAATGTATATTAAACTTCGGTGTGATGGAAAAGAGTACAATAGTAAAAGTCTGTTTATTAATTTCAAATTAAAACTACGATATTACATAGCAAATAAACAAAGTTTTCTATTAACGAAACACAAAGAAATTTTTCAAGAAATGTTAAGGTTATAACTATTTATTTAAATGCTTTGTCTTTTTTTTTTTTATGTTAAAATGTAAAATGATGTAAATATATATGAAATGTGAAATATGTGAAATAAAACACCTCGGTAAGAGGACAAGAAAAAAAAATTAGGTGTCTTAAAACACCTATTTAAATGGTAGTCAAAGTTGCCAGCAGTTCCGCGGTGATGATCTCGTGACTCAAACGGATTATTAATCTAAGCTGGGCATACGTGTTTTCCAGGTGTGAAAATGAGTTATTATTGGGTGTCTTGATGGTTTCACAGTTACCATTTAAGTTCAGTGGTGATAATCCCGTGACTGTTGGCATATTTCTATGTTCACCAGTTGATAAATGACTGTTGGCATATTTTCATTGCACCAGTTAATAACTGGAGTGTGCATATTTCCAGTTGCACCAGTTGATGACTGACTGTTGGCATATTTCCAGTTGAACCAGCTAACACCAATTAATTTGCATATTGAATATGGGGTGCGTGCAGATCTATGTTTTTTAAACAATTTATCTGAATTTACAGCATATTTCTTAATAACTGATGATTTAGTTATGTGCAATTCATTTCGAAAATACTACATAATTATACAAATTACCAGTTACTAGGACATTTCGCTACTTCGTATAAATTACATTTAGTTAAACATGAATAAGGGAAACATTAACTATGAACTAAATAATTTCAATAAAATACAAGTATATGAAAACATTTCGATTAATTAAATTATGTAAGTCTACTTATTACCAATGCCTTTCCATTGGAAATACAGACGTACCAGTATTGAAGTGTTGTTGCTGTTCAACTGGTTGGAAGTTTTACCAAATGGTTCTAATGGCTCAGCTAGACCAGTTGAATTCTAACTGGCCTGGATCAACTGGATCATTTAGCCCATTTAAATTTCCAGGGTTACCAGTTGGCATTAACTGGTTCATCAACTGGACCAGTTGCAACTAGCTTTCTCTTCTGGCATGTTTGCAACCCCCCCCCCCCCCCCCCAAATCCCCTCTAATCCCAAACTGCTTCCGGCGCGCCTGGACGTAATTATGGAAGATCCAAGACACGATGTTCAGAAACGGGATGAGAACGTCATTATTTTGGTTCATTTATTGTGTAACATTTGCGTTATTATTGGGTTGAACGCGGGTTACAATAACATATTTCCTCTTCGACGTAAATTTCACGTGAATGAAGAACATGATTCATCTCAAGTCAGCCTCGTAATATTCACGTGAATTTCACGCAGATATTTTGACTAAAACTATCACTAACGCTTCACGTGTTTCTGTGACGCGATAATTTCGTTTATGAAGATGTAATTTCATAACCAAACAAACACGGGAGTATTAGGTTTACAAACCATGGTCTCCAAGGTAGGGATAATCACGTATATTGCAGTGACAATTGCGTGATTTAGTGTACGTGTGTTTCAAGTTACCTAGTGCAATAAACGTATTAACACATTTACGTAAATGTCCGGTGTTTGTAGAACGTAACTCTCCTCAAGTCGATACCTTGATATTGACGTGATTTTCACGTGATTTTGTTTATTGGGATACACATACACACGCGCACGCACGCGCACAGACACACACACGAACACACATTGATATTCATGTAAACACGTTGATACTAAATTATATTTGGTTTAATCAACACTTGTTGTCATCAATGTTCATAATTATATTCAAGTAATTTGCTGATATAAAGCATGTGTATCATTGTAACTTAATGACAAACTATAAAGTGACAAGGAAAGGGAGCACTCTTGAATTATCTATTGGCAAAAATAACTAACTTACGATCAGTGATAACAGTGATAACTGCACATAAATAAATCACTCCATAAATTAATTTTAAGCATCAGTACGACAGATTAATAACAAATACATTGTATTTGTATGCGTGGATATCATCAAAGCATTCAAAAGCTTAGATTACTCAGTGGCGGGTCCAGGAATTTCTAACCGGAGGGGGGGGGGGGCACAAAATCGCATGAGGTGAAATATATGAAAAACGATGAAGCGAAGCGACAGAGCGAGGCGTTAGCGGCGAGGGAGCGGAGCGACCAAGCGGGGTTGGGTCTGTGAAGGGGTCCGAAAGCCCCCTCCGTGAGTAGGAAGCATTTGCAACTTCAGAACCACATTAGGTGCATTTTCAGGCACTTTCTGGAGTAATATGACGTAAAATTGCTTTCCCCTACCCCCTCCAAGAGTACATATCTTTTGCTATTTGAGAACCACATTTGGCGCATTAATGTTCACCGGCAATTTCCAATCATAAATATCTTGATAATCAGACAGGCTATCGGCTTGTAAAAGTTATGGGTTTTTTGACTGACCTACAGGTTTAGAATTATCATTGCAGCATGAGCTTAATCCAGGATTTTGTTTCAGAATCTGAGACAAAGTTACCGGATCCCTTTAATCCTTGTCTGAATTCAGTTTCGACCATCCCGCGCGAAGCTTTCACGTTTCATCAAATTATTAGAGAGAAAGAAGACGATTCGTTGTACCGTTCTCGACTCTTAATCCTTGTCTGAATTTATTTTCGCCCATCCCGCGCGAAGTGCGGAAGCTTTCACGTTTCATTAAGTTATTATAGAAGAAGTCGATTCGTTGTACCGTTCTCCTCTCTTAATCCTTGTCTGAATTCAGTCCCCCCCCCCTCCCGCACGAGGCGCGGAAGCTTTGACGTTTCATTTAATTATTAAAGAATGAAGACAATTCGTTGTACTGTTTAAAAAAAATCTTAATCCTTGTCTGGGAAAATAAATTGCCCGAGACCGACATAATTATTACATCTCACCGACTTCAAACTTCTGCATTGATATAGTACATCGAGCAAGAATACCGACACAGCGGACCCGACACAGCAACATAATGCGTATCTTTCTTGCCCCCTCGACGTGGTGACTCCACCCAACACCCCCTCTCTCTCTTACTCCCACCCCTCTTCTCTCAGGCTCTTACCCCCCCCCCCCCCTCTCTCTCTCTCTCTTTTCCTTTTCTCCTTTTCTTTCTTTTCTTTCCCTTCGCATCTCATTTCTCCCCTCCCCCTTTCCTCATTTTCCCGACAGCAGCCCAATTTTACCGCAAACGACCCCCTTTAGCGACGACCCTGGCTGTTATCCCACTGTTCTTTTAAAAGAAATGCAACTCCTCACGCTCTCGCACCTCTCTTCTATCGTTGTTCAATTATCTGTCATTTTTTTTCCTTTCTCCTTTAACTCGCAAAATGTATCTCTTTCCCCCTTTTTTCCATCTCTTCTTTTTGGTGGTTCTTCTTGTGCTTTTTTTTTCTTCTTTTTTTTTTTGGGGGGGGGGGGGACTACACGCCTGGCAAGAGGAACCCCATATTATGCACACTGCAAAATTGCGTGCCCCCCCCCCCTCCGCCCCTTTCCGGGTAAAAAAAAACACTTTCTTATAATGTCATACCCCTTTCCTCCTTTTCCCCTTCTCATTATTCTCCTTTTCCCCCTTTTCTATCGTCTCTCTTTCCCTTTCTTCATTTCCTCTTTCTTTTTCTCTCCTCCCTCTTTTCTTCTTCTTTCTCTCTTCCCTTTTTTTCTTTTCCTCCTCCTTTTTCTTTCCCCCTCCTTTTTCTCCCTTTTTCTTTCCCCCTTTCACCTTCCCCTTTTGTTATCGGGGTGGGGGGCACGTGCCCCTGTGCCTTTTTCCTGAATCCGCCACTGTTACTATCATTGATATTTCTGTCGATGTACATGTAAATAATACCTTCTATCTTATTAGTGTACACTGTTAGAACAAGTATTACAATTTTTAATCAACTTGGTTAAAATTTTAATCAACCATGGATTACCATATGAATCACACAACTGTTGGTTAAACTTTAACCAACAGCCTGTTGATTAAAATTTAACCTGTGGTTAAAAATTTGCTCAATGTTGGTTAAAATGGTGTTGATTAAACTTTAACCTTTTGTTGATTAAAACTTTAACCTTTTGTTGGTTATTAATGCTTTGTTCGGGGCTGATTCACATGACGTTGGTTAAACTTACATGGGCCGTTGGTTAAAATTGTAACCATTCTTGGTTAATATTCTGTTTTGATTCACACGATGTTGGTTAAACTTTAGTGGGTTGTTGGTTAGTTTGTTGGTTAAACTTACGGGGGTTTGGAGGTCTTATCCTCGTGTTTGCAGGTAAGAAATTGTTTTAATATGATTATCATCAATGCTAAGATTGTAAGGAAGAAGTGAAATAAGGTTCTTGTTCAAATTAAAAACGTTTTGTGTCCCGGGCCGCGATTATTTTTTCCGTACCACTAACGCGTCACATCGGCCAATTTATTCCGCAAAGCGACTTGGTCAAAGACCACTCTCGAAAATCCCTCTCACTGTACTCTAGCTGTCTGTGTGTGAGGAAAAGAAGGGGTGCACTGCACGTGTGTTCTATGTGCTTTGTGTTGATGTCATGTGACACTGTCATCTGACTGTGTAGATACATGGATATGGTTGCCACATCTACCTTGATAGCAGACGACGTTGCAAATGTTTATTTACAGTTCATTTCAGTTTTATTAAAAAACACATGGCATAGTAATCATGACGAACAAACATGATTTCAGACGACGTTGCAAATGTTTATTTACAGTTCAGTTCAGTTTTATTAAAAAACACATGGCATAGTAATCATGACGAACAAACATGATGACGTTGCAAATGTTTATTTACAGTTCAGTTCAGTTTTATTGAAAAACACATGGCATAGTAATCATGACGAACAAACATGATAGCAGACGACGTTGCAAATGTTTATTTACAGTTCAGTTCAGTTTTATTTAAAAAAAACATGGCATAGTAATCATGAAGAACAAACATGATCCAAATTGAGACCCAAAAAAGCAATGCTTGTGAGCCAGTGGGGCCCCTGTGGAGGATGGACTTCTCAATCCCAGCGGATTGGCAAAGAGACCAACGTGTTCCAAGGATCTGCACAATTCAAAACATGAAAGATGGTAGGATACGATCATGGATACGATACAGTCTCACGCGCGCAGAGCCCCCAAAACAAGCAGGTCCCAGTGAGTCCGCCAACCGAGATCAAGAAGTTCATTTACAACAACAACAAACATGGTAATGTACAAAAATGATTACAAGGAAATGGCAAGGTTGTGTAACTTTAAAAACATATTTACAAGGAAAAAAGCATGTATTAACAATAACTGATTACAAGGTTATATAAATTTAAAACATTTAGAAGGAAAAAAAGCTGAATCACTGACAACATCAAGAACCCCCTTAACCCCCCCCCCCCCCCAGCAGATTCTTTGCAGGTTTGTTCACTTTGTTGTGGACTACTCAGAGGTCCGATTGTAGCGATCTATAAAGCTCTTAGTGACACTAGTACAATATTGCAGGTGAAAACCTATAGCTTTGGTTTCCTTTACTTTAGGTCTATTTGGTCTGCTTGACAAGGTTCGTCTCTACTATATAGATCTAGCTGTAATTTGAAAAAAAAATTGAAACGAAAGCACTAACTACATCTCGTTAAAAACGGGACTTTGATAAACATGAGCTTTCAACACATCATCAAGAGTATATGCCTATGTTTCAACAAACATGAGGGTGAATTATGTTAGTGATATATTAGTATTTCATATGGGAATCAGTGGTTCTCATAATCATTTCCGGCAACTTGTAAATGCTCATGGGAATCACGATAATGTTTTTAAAATGATATTTCATCCTTTGTTTTGTATGATTTGATCTTCTATGTAATTTTGTTTGTATGCACTTTGTTTTACCGAATAACTTGATAATAATAATAATAGTTCTAGTCAAAGTTAAAAAGGTATAGGCATTGGCAGAGAAATTTAAGATATTTATTTGACAAGACCTTTTTTTCAAAACGGGAACTTTTTATTAGGACGCTATATGTCTGTATCCAGTTTTGTTTTCTTTACTTTTAATATACGTACTCAACAAAATATAAAGTGAACTAATTCTAGTTTCAATTTGGAAATGTGTTATTCAATGTAAATGCAACTGCAATTAGATAATAAGGTTCTATGTCCCATTTGCAGGCCAAACAACGAAAAGTTTAAATACCAACGGCATTTGAAAGTAAATACTAAATAAGAACTTCCCTAAACAAAAAGGGGGGCTTGAGAATGTCTACGACTATTAGTTGTCGAATCGACTTAAGAGCTATCGAGCCAGTAAGTAATAATTTGATTTTCAGACCGAATGGCTGCGCAAAGATTCAATCAGTTTAATTTTGGCCATTACAAGAAGTAGGTTATTGATGTAGACAAATGCTCATGTACCCTTTACAGCTCATTTTATGTATGTTATTATACCAAAGAAGAAAAAGGCCAGTGGGTCACTCAATAGTGTCTGACAGTGAAGTCTAGCAAATAAACGGGTTTCCTTGCATAATTTGAATATTAGGACACTGCTAACGTTTAAATTTCACAGATAGGACATACATGATATACTCATAATTCCTGCAAAGTTCTACAGAATTTGATTTTGGCTGAAAAAAGGGACATAGTATCTTTAAGACAGGAATTTGTTATACAAATTTGTTGTTTATTTTATTATTGGTGTGTTCTATCTCTTTTGAAGATTAGACAGATTAAAGTTATGCAGAATTTGTGAACTTTTATTTCAAAAAACATTTGTTTACTTATTTATCATTAAACAAAACATAAATAGCTTTACGACTTGCACTCATCGGTGAGTGTTTCTTTGTCTGAAGCTATTTTTTGATTTGTTGTACATCTGCTTGTATACTAACCAGCGTTTTTTAATGCATTTATTTTAGATTTGGGTTTCATTACCGATGAAAATCTAAATTGAAATGAACATATTATACGTCACATCACATGGGAATGTTGGTTTACTATATAAAATGAAGACATTAATCCCATGTTATACGCTTGTTATACTTTATAATTCATTGAAATAACCGTATATAACATATTGCAATTTAGTATGGGCCTCAGCGCCAAAACTAAAATCAACTCTATTTATTTATTGCAAAAGAAAGCCCTTCGTTTATATACTGGTTCACCATATTTGTCTCACACAAGTCCAATATTTTACAAACTGAAAATCTTAATAGTATTCGACATAAATTCGCTACAAAGTTTACTGATCATGTAGTAAGTATTTAAATAATATGCTCCCTCTTTCATTTCAAAACTGTTACACTATATATGAATAAAGTCATTTACTCTTACCCTACCCGTAATTCCTCAATTTTTCATCTAGTAAACCTGACATTACTTATTGCCCATAGATCCATAAGACACCATGGTCATGACCCATGAAACTCTCTCCCAGAATCTATTAAATCATGTTGCTCCCTCTACTTATTTAAGGCCAAAGTTAAAACGATGTGATTATCATAATATTCAAGGTAAAATTTCGGTGTAAACGCTTTAGTCTTTATCATGTCATCTCCTCTTTTAGTCGAATTATTATCATCGTCATCATCAGAATTTGTATTTTCAATTACCTATCCGTTTCTACCTAATAAATGTGTGAATCTATTTCATGAGTTTTGTCTGGGGCTGTTGTATTATCAAGCAATCTGCTTACAATGACAGTTCTTCTTCCGCAAATAATTGTATAATGTATGAGGACATTATATATTTATGACGGTGTATCATTTCTTTTTTGAAAATAACAATATTTGCTTATTTATGATTCATTGTCAGAAAAATACTGATCGTAATTTATGTTATTATTGTTATCGAAAAACGTTGTACTTACAGGAATGCAGAAGAAACTCAAATCAAATCAAATCACATCAAATTCCTTGCATGCCATCACCTCTTATTTTAAACACAGTGAGAGAAAACAAAAACTGATGGACGATTAAGTCTTAACTGAACTGACAATTGATGGAGTGTATTAACTAAAGCTCTGGAAGGAAACCTTCTTTACAGAAATGATCAAAATCTGAAAGATTTTAGATAATTAAATGAGAAAAAGAAGTTTGTAATAATTATAAAATGGGTGACGAAAGTGTCATCGATCGCGTTCTTAAGTTTGAAATAGCATTGACGGTGAGAGAAGAGTGTTGAAGAATAACATTGAAGCTAATTGGAATTTTGTGTATTTTCTGCTTGAATCTGTTGTAATTGTCTAGGATTGCGAGCCAACATTTTGGTTCGCACAAAGAACACCACTGTTAATGTACACTTGTTTCTCTTCATAGAACTTTATTGCATTGATTTACACTCGAGATGATGGGCAATGAATGGGGTGGGGATGACCATGATTGTGTTATGCCACATAGTGATGATGACAGCAGTGGTAGTGTTTGTGAGATTGATTGATAATGATAATAGTGTTGATGGTGGTGAAAATGATGAATGTAATGATGGTGGTGGAGATATGATGATATTGCTGATATCGATGGATGGTGATAATAAAGTGAACATCATATATATAAATATTTTAAAAATCGGTTTAAACAAGACCAAACAAAACATTAATATTTTACAGCTGATTTGGACTGACAGTCTAGTGCCAGGAGGTTGAGTGGGAGTATTCCCCTCTATTCGAATAATGCACATCCTTCGTGTTTCAAAAGGTCTTTTTATATAATAATTTGAATCAATTAAAATAAACTTGATTAAGAGTTTTCTCCAGGATTCCGACTTAAAAAGAAAGTAGAAAAACATATGCATTTAATCTATCAAACGTCTATATTATATGATAGTATTTATTTACCAGTTAACAATATACAACTGTACAATGTATCAGTGGCGAATCCAGGGGGGGGGACGCATTTTAATAATCCGGCTGCCCCCTCCCCCTACACTTCTCAAATTTTCCGACTGTGCCCCTATTATTTTCAAATCCTTGATCCACCGCTGATGTATAACAGCCTATTTACAGCACGATTATAGCAGAACATAATAATGCAAGTTAAAATAAATCACATTGATTTAATGGAAGCCCTCTCTACTTCTATGAAGTAATGATTAACACTTAAACTATTCACTTCATATTTTTATTTTTCAAATTACAGCTAGTAGTAGTAGACGAACCTTGTCAGGCAGACCAAATAGGCCTATAAACTAGGAAACCAAAACTATAGGATTTCATCTACAATATTTTACTAGTGTCACCATGAGCTTTAATTTGATATAGATGACTAAAATCGGACCTCTGAGTAGCCCACAAAGAACCTGCAAAGAGTCTGTAAATAAACATTTGCAACGTCGTCTGCTATCAAGGTAGCCTTTTGACAAGGCCTCGTGACTCTGGCTATAAGCGGCTGAGATGAGTCTCGATACCCGGAGTGAACGCGCGACCGAGTGACGAATGTCACGAGGCCTTTTGGAAAGTAGGTTTCACTGCTCTGCATGAATTATTTAAAGATACATATAGTAGCATGCTAATACGCCTACTTTGGATTTATTGACCAATCAGAACAGCAATCTCCCAGTTGGCTTCGTTCGTGATTCGTTCCATGTAGAGGTCAGTGGTCTTAGCACTTCCGTAATAGTTCATAGCATGTAGGTCCATGTTCGCACTACGTAGAGTTTACTCTGTGTGTGTGTGTGTGTGTGTGTGTGTGATGGATACTATATGCTGACGTCGTGCGAGGATACGTTCGCTGATTGGACGCTCCATTTTCTGGAGCGAATTCCAGTCGGAAACAACGGTTAACCAGGGCTATCCCTGGGTTAACATAAGAAATCCAAATCAGATTGATAAAGGCTACTTGGAATGGCTTCTCGCTCTCTCGTTCACTTGGGTTTTCGCGATTAGTCTCGTTTTAGTCGCTCGGCGTCTATCAGACAAGTGGCCTTCTCGCTCTCTCGTTCCCTTGGGTTTTCGCGATTAGTCCGTCGTTTTAGTCGCTCGGCGTCTAGGCGTCTATCAGACAAGTGGCCTTGTTTAAAGGCTACTATATCAAGGGGGCGACCACATTGACACAGTCACATGACAGTGTCACGTGACACCATCAAGATGCACGTAGAACACACGTACACATTAAACAGTGCACCCCTTCCTCACGTACACACAGACAGTGTACAGTGAGAGCGAATTGATTGATTTTTATTCGACAAGCTTCCAACATACAACAATATACAATAATAACAGATCAAAAATAAGTCAGCTTGAACAGGATAACCCACGAAAGCTCGAGAGCTTATTTCCAGTGGGGTCCCTTACAGACATGTATAAAATTAATAAGACAGGGCAGTTCGTTCCGTACGGTTTCGAGAGTGGTCTTTGACCAAGTCGCTCTGCGGAATAAAATTGGCCGATGTGACACGTTAGTGGTAGGGAAAAAATAATCGCGCCCGGGAAGGGAGTTTGTAGCTCAACCAGTATTCAGTAAGTGTAACAGATGACCTACCCAAATTACATGTTTCACTTCATGATGACATCTTAGTTTGTATCTAAATGTTTTAAACAATTGAATTAGATTAGATACAATTAGATTAAAAAAATATATATATATAGTCTAGTCATCATTCACGCATGCAATTTGGGTAGGTGATCCGTATAATACCAGGGAGGTGTTTTATATACCCTGGTAATACACTTCTCCTTCTTTGTGTCTGCCTCCTTCACAGTTGTAGATTCTTGCAGACTGATGAGTGTGTGTATGTGCTTACGAGAGCCAGATGCATGGTGCATGAATGCTCACATAATGGTGCAAGTAAAAAGTTACTTACTGGTTGAGCTATACGTACAGCCTTATGGGACACAAATCGTTTTTGATTTGAACAAGAACCTTATTTCACTTCTTCCTTACAATCTTAGAATTGATGATGAATAATATCAAAATAATTTCTTACCTGTAAACACGGAGATTAAGACCGCCCAAACCCCCATTCCCGCAGCGTCCTCGCGACATTAACCGCCATTGTATTTTGTTGATTTTGTCGCACGCGTATACTGCATGTAGCTACTAGCTTTGCGCTGCATGTACTGTTCGTACTTGTATAGTGTCGAGCGATCGCTAGCTACGCGCTACGATATCGTTCCGTTGCGTCACGTGACCAGTACTTTAATCAACAATGATTTAACTTTAACCGAAAGGGAGCTATCATTACTGTCGGAATTTCGTTTTTAATCCATGCTGGGTTACAATGTTTGCCAACGACTTACCCAACATAGGTTAAAAGGAATAGTTTTGATCAACACTGTTTTTAACCAACGCAAGATTAAAAGTAAATTTTAATAAAAACTACATGTTTAACCGTATTGAGCGTTTTTTAATCAACAAATTTTTAACCCGCAGCTTTTTAATACTTGTGTAACCAGGTGACTGTTCTATATAAAGACTAGTCACATACCAACATCCTGTTTCCACATAAAATGCTGGATTACATGACTCACTTTATGCAAATATCTTTTAGCACGTGACCCCGCAACATTACTTTGTTCCTTTGTTTCTAAACACCTTGAACTCGTGAACCCGTTTGACTCCTCGCAGTCCGTGTCACGAGTTAAACCATCACACATCTCTTCTTCGCCTCCTGTTTTACAGACTCATCTCATCTCTATTGTTGGTACCCTACTCTTACAAAAGTAACGAGGGCTACATTTGGCGTAATCGGCAGGATCGGACGGATTGTCAGTCTTTTAAAAACAGGACGGCACTATTGCGAAGGAAGAAGGACACACGACCGTGTCCAATGGCGTACCTGGGGTACTCCGTCAGGGGGGGCAAGCGACCGAAACAAAAAAGGCGATGCTAATTTTCACTTCTGGCGAGCGAGCGAGCAAAAAAAAATCTTTAAGTAACGTTTGGTATATAAACTGGTATTGTTGCAAGTTGGGGGTGGGAACATTCACTTGTTAGCGACGTTAATTCCATTTTTTTGCAAAGGAGCGTAGCGAGCAAGAAAAAAATCACTTCTTTTTTAATAATTGCCACTTAAACTTGGTTCAATATTATTGTCCCATGCAGGGCGCGGGAACAATATTGTGTTTAGGGTGATTTTATACCCATTTTAGCTAGCGAGCCAAACTACATCTTTCTCTCAATGAATTGCTATATAAAATTTGTTTCATTGTTGCAGGTCGGGGGCGGGCACAATCGTGTTTAAGGCATTGTCAATCCCATTTTGGCGGGCAGGCAACCCCCTACATTTCTCTTTTTAATGATATTGTAGCAGGTTAGTGGTGGGCACATAATTCCACGAGCTCGCGAGCGTAGCGAGCGAGCGAAAAAAAATCACTTCTCTTTTATAGGGAAAATATGGTACATAAAACTTGGGTTCATTGTTCCATGTCAGGGAAGTGATTATTAAAAGCGGTGTTATTTCTATTTTGGCGAGCGAGCGTAGCGAGCGAGCAAAATTTTTGTAATGATAATTGGTTCAGAAATTTCAGATTTTTTTGTTGCAGGGCAGGGCTTACACAATCATGTCTAAGGTGATGTTAATTCCGTTTTGGCGAGCACGAGCACACCAAAACTTCTTTGAATAACGTTTGGTACATAATTATTAACTGGTTGTTGCAGGTTGGGGCGGGCACGTTAGCGGTGTCAATTCCATTTTGGCGAGCGAGCATATAGCGAGCAAGCAAAAAAAAAATTCTCTTTTAATAGAAATTAATAAATAAACTTGTTTTTATTGGTGCAGGTCAGGATGGACGCAATCGCGTTTTACGCGATTCAATTCCTTTTTGGCGAGAGGGCGAAAAAACTCTTAATGATATTGTTGCAGGTCAAGGGTGGGCACAATTATTTCCAAAGCAATATCCATTCATTTTATTCGCGAGCAAGTGTAGCGAGCGAGAAAAATGAATTACTTTCTTTTAGTAACATTTGGTACATACACTGTGTGTTATTGTTGCCATGGTTGCAGGTCGGGGCCAGTCGGGGCAGGCACAATTGTATTCTAGGCAATGCTAATCCTTTTCTTTTTTCAGGGGGACGAGCAAGTGAAAACATTTAATACAAAATAGGCTAGCAAGCAGTTCGCGCCAGCGAAGAGTTTCGAATTTGTTATATCACTTATATTTTCCTATTTTCATTTGTCTTAATTTTTCAGGGCCGTATGCGGAATATTTTTCTGGTGGGGGAGGGGGAAAAATGCGTTAAAAGTTTTCGAAGAATCTCAAAAGCAAAAGGAGTGAAGGGAGTTCGAGCGACCGAACTGGTCATGAGGGTACTTTTGCATTTTCAAAAGTAGAATTGAAGGATTTGGTGTAGGCCTACACTACATTTTCAGGAAAAAAACTGTACGTTTTCAAAATATCTGGGGTCAACTGCCCCCCCCCCCCCCCCTGGTGCGTACGGCCATGGTCTTTTTTTTTTTAATTTCCCCATTTTTTTCCTTTCCTTTTCTTTTCCCTTTTTCTTCCTTTTCTCTTCTTCTTCCTTTTTTCTTTCCTTTTTCTTTTTTTCCTTTTTTCTCTTTTTTTCCTTTTTTTCTTCCCTTTTCTTTTTTTCTTTTTCTTTCCTTTCCTTTCTTTTCTTTTCTTTCCCCTTTTTTTTTTCGCCTGGAGCCCGTCAGGGGGGCACTCTGCCCCCCTGCCCCCCCCCATAGGTACGCCAGTGACCGTGTCCCAACATTGACAGGGAGGTATCAAAACGGACGCCGAACTTGAGCAGACGAGGATCTGGACTGACTGTGGGAAGGATCGGAACTGACGACGGTCTTGAGCAGACGAGGATCTGGACTGACTGTGGGAAGGATCGGAACTGACGACGGTCTTGAGCAGACGAGGATCTGGACTGACTGTGGGATGGATCAGAACACACATCGCTCAAGGAAATAATCTATAACTGTTTTAATTGATATAATTTATTTATATAATTTATTGTCGTTTCAAATTTATTCGAATGTAACCAATTTGTTTTGAGCCTGTTAATCTAATGTTTTCTTTTCTTCCTCTTATTTACGATTGAAGAGTGCTTTTTGTTTTACATATTCATCACAACAAATTATATCTTATCGGATGTAAATGTTTAAATCTAACCATCAATTTTATTTCATTAATCACGACCTGTCCACAACTTCTCTACCCCCTGATATAATTTATACCTCTGACATTATCCTATTTTTTATTTAAAGATTTTTTTGTAAAGCTCTATAATACCCACAATTTATAATGGCCACTCGAGCAGAACCAGAACTCTTTTTTGATAACCCACTCAACCTGTCCGCCCAACCAGAAGTGCCACCAACAATTACGGGACCAGCATTTACACAAGTAAGGGGGGTCCCTATCTTCAATGGGAGAGAATCCAAAATATCTGTTGAAGATTGGGTTAGGGACATTGATTACTTTTTCATTGCGAGTCGTACACCACCCTCTCTTCAGTACTCCACCATCGTGAGGAATTTAGGAGGGGAAGCACGTCGTCTCATTCTAAATTTACCCCTGGAGGAGCAGACGGCAGCAGATGCAGTGGAGGAGCTGAAGGCAGAGTATGGGGACACTCCAACGGAGGACCCATTCGCCGCCTTCTACGAGCGGATGCAACGAAACGGCGAGACCGCTCAATCCTATGCCATCGCGCTGCAGTCGCTCTTCCAGGAAATCCAGAGGGAATTCCCGACAGCGGTCAGCGAAGCACAGAGGGACTCGGTTATGTGCACCCAGTTCATGCGAGGTCTTAGGGAGGAGGATCTACGGCTTCGTCTCGCACCAATGAGGCCTCGGGTGATGACTTTTAGGAACCTGCGGGAAGAGGTCCGACGGATTGCAAGGGAGCGCCATACCAAGGCAAGGAGGGCGGGACTGTGTACGCACATCAGTCATCTAACAATCCGGATGAGAGCCAGGGGAAACTCGCTCAAATATCCAACAACACGGAGGACGTGTTGAGACTGGTAGCGGATATCCGGGACCAGCAGGGGAGAACCGATGAGCGGGTAGCTTCCCTGGACCGAAGATTAAAGGCCTTGGAGGTGCAAGAGCCGGCTACATCTACGCGCCCTTCATCTACGCGCCCTTCATCGGACTGCTGGGAGTGTGGCCAGAAGGGGCACTGGAGGAGAGATTGCCCAAATCGGAGGAGCACTCCCCCCAATCGGAGGAGAGCCCCGACCAGTTCGGACATAACCGGCAGCCAAGGTGACGCCCTAAACCAAGCGGGTCGTTTAAACGGGTTCGGCCCGCACCGAAGTTAAAGAAAGGGAGTGCGGGCAAAATAGATTTAAATAATAGTTTATCAAGTACTAGTATCCAACAGAATAGAATCGACCCAGAACCTATACCAGTGATCGGCCCAACAAACCTTGACACGGTAGTCATTAATGGTGTACCCGCCTCTACACTAATTGATTCGGGCTCCCAGGTGACTACTGTTTCATCCTCCTTCATTTCCTCCCATCCTTCCCTTTGTATTTTATCCCCTACTCCCTCCCCAGTACAGATTAGAGGCGCTGGAAGCCACCCATTGGCCCATGGAGGAGTTATCCTTCTTGAGGTAGAGTGCCTGGGCCGCACTTATTCCAAAGTCCCAGCCTTCATCGTGCCCCCAGGGAGCTATGGACCCGGTGTCGACGCCCTCGTCGGCACCAACCTCATCAGGCTAGCCCAGCAAGACCAGGTGAGGCTACACGGTGCGACATACCTGCAGGTAGTGGAGAGGCAGAACAAGGCATGGTCTGCTGCTTGCTCTGCAATCGAAAGCCGTCGACCAGGGGACGCCCGGGGAAATCTGGGAATAGCAGTTTACCGTGGCCGAGGACGAAGGATTAAGCCGGGCTCGGAAGTGGAGGTTATGTGCCAGGTATCCAGGAACTGCCCGAGCTGTACAGCTATAGTGGAGCCAATTGGGCATTCAACCAAGAGATCTCGGATGATGGTAGGAAGGACACTCGTAGATGCGTCTCCGGGTTGCTACATACCAATCCGAGTCTTGAATGTGTCCGATAGACCCATCACCATCGGCAAAAATGTCCCTCTTGCTCAACTTTTTCTGGTGTGTGCCATCGAAGAAGCCTCTAATGATCAGCTCACACCTCCTTCAGGACCTTCCCCATTGCTGGCACAAACCTCAGCGAGCTTCCCTGAACTCGACTTAGCCAGCTCCCCCATTACTCCGGAAGAGAAGTTGCGGCTGGAGCATCTTCTTGCTGAATACTCAGACGTGTTCTCACAACATGACTTTGATTATGGGTTGGCTAAGGACATCGAACATGACATCCCACTTGTAGATGAAGATCCACTCCGTCTTCCCTACCGGCGAATTCCCCCTGCTCAGTTCCAAGAGGTGAGACGACACATCCAGGAGATGGAACAGGCAGGAGTAATCAAGAAAAGTCATAGCCCGTACGCTTCTCCCATTGTGGTGGTACGCAAGAAGGATGACTCTATTCGTCTGTGCATAGACTACCGTCACCTGAATAGCAAGACGAGACGGGATGCTTTTCCAATGCCTAGGATCGATGAGGCCCTCGATGCCCTTGGGAATGCAAAGTATTTCACCACCCTAGACCTAACAAGTGGGTATTGGCAGGTAAAGGTTGCGGAGAAGGATCGACCAAAGACAGCATTTACGACTCCCATGGGACTCTTTGAATGTATCCGGATGCCGTTTGGTCTCCAGAATGCTCCAGCTACCTTCCAGCGCCTGATGACGTCATGCCTAGGGGACCAACAGTTCGAGTCTCTTTTAATCTACTTGGATGACATCATCGTTTTCTCCAGCTCCTTCGACGATCACCTTGACCGCCTGACACTTGTATTCAATCGGCTCCGTCAACAAGGGTTAAAATTGAAGCCTAGGAAGTGTCACCTCTTTCAGACCAAGGTCAAGTATCTGGGTCATGTGATCAGTCAGGAGGGAATCGAGACCGACCCTGAGAAAACCTCATCTGTGACGGACTGGCCTCGTCCGAAGAACAGCAAGGACGTACGTAGGTTCTTAGGATTCACAGGATACTATAGGAGGTTTGTCCCAGGGTATGCGAAAACAGCTAGTAAGCCATTGTTTCAGCTCACAGAAGGAGGTGGTCGACGCAAGGCTACCCGGAAACCCCTCCCTCCCTTCAATTGGACTGAGGAATGTGAAGCGGCCTTCGAGCTACTCGAATCAAAACTAACGTCTCCTCCAATACTCGGCTTCCCAGACTTTGAGACCCCATTCCTTCTTGAGGTTGATGCGTCTGGTTCTGGCCTTGGGGCAGTCATCAGTCAACTCCAGGATGGTAAGAAGAGGGTGATTGCTTTCGCAAGCAAGGCTTTAACACCATCCGAGAGCAAATACCCAGCTCATAAGCTCGAATTCCTGGGGTTGAAGTGGGCTGTGGTAGACAAGTTTCGTGAGTATCTCCTAGGTCGCCGATTCCATGTCCGAACAGACAACAATCCACTCCTATATGTCACCAGTTCTGCAAAGCTGGATGCAACTGGCCAGCGATGGGTTGCAGCACTTGCAGACTTTGATTTCAGTGTGGAATAGAGGAGTGGGAGGCTCAACGCCGCAGCAGACGCTCTTTCAAGGTTGCCAGAGGCGTCGGCTAGAGTACCAACTCAAGATTTGCAAGTCGACTGCAGCCATTTAGCAGTGTCAGCCGTTCTGCAAGGAGGATTGCAACCGTCTGGATTTGTTCATCCCACAGCTCTCCAGTTGGCAGCCGGTGCATCTTACCCAGGCTTTCCAGGCAACCAAGGTGAAAGTGAGACGGGAACACCCTCCATCGACATCATTCCAGTGGAACGATTGCTCGGCAGCGAAGATCGGATCCTGATCTGTCGGTAGTTATGCCGTATGTGGAGCGAGGCTCCAAACCTACCAAGCAGGAGTTTCAAGTGTGCTCTCCAGATGCTAAGCTCATTTTAAGCCTGTACCAACGCCTAGAACTAAAGTCAGGAGTTCTTCATCGGCGGTACCAGGACTCTGCTGGGGCACTGCGTCATCAACTGCTACTCCCACGTTGTCATCACAAACTGGTTCTTGGTCACCTCCATGATGATGTTGGTCACCCTGGGGCTGAACGAACTCTGGACAATCTTCGACAGCGTTTCTTTTGGGCAAGGATGGCACAAGATGTGCATGCCTGGTGTACCACCTGTAGGCGATGCTGCCTGAGGAAGACACCAACTTCAGGGAACCGTGCTCCCCTTTCGAGCATCCACACATCTGAACCGCTGGAACTGGTGTGCATTGACTTCCTGAAGTTGGATAAATCTAAAGGTGGCTACGAGAATGTCCTGGTGGTAACTGACCATTTTACCAGGTATGCACAAGCCTACCCCACAAGGGATCAGCTCGCTACAACAGTGGCTAAGACCTTGTGGGATAATTTCTTTGTTCACTACGGGTTTCCCCGCAGAATACACGCAGACCAAGTGAGAAACTTTGAGAGCCACCTCATTGCAGAACTCTGCAAAGTGGCGGGGATCAAAAAGAGCCGAACCACTGCCTACCATCCGCAGGGGAATGGAACAACGGAGCGCTTCAATCGGACTTTGATCAACATGGTCGGAACTCTAGACCCCTCGCAGAAGGCCAGTTGGAAGGATCATCTTGGCCATCTGACCCATGCCTACAATGCAACGAAGCATGAGTCCACTGGTTACGCTCCCTTCCATCTTATGTTTGGCAGGCACCCAAATCTCCCGGTGGATGTCATCTTCGGCATTCCATCTCAAAATGAAGATGACGGATACGAGGACTATGTCACTCGATTCCGGGAAGGTCTCCGATCAGCCTACGATCTTGCGGCAGGAAAATCAAGGCTGGCGAAAGATCGCCAGAAGGTCCAATTCGACAAGAAGGCCAAGCTGACATCACTTTTACCGGGAGATCGTGTGCTGGTCATGGACAAGTCCACAGGCGAACAGAAGCTGGCAGACAAATGGGAGTCAACACCCTACATCGTGTTGAGTAAACATCCCGAGCTGCCAGTGTATGTGGTCCAACGACCAGACACGAAGCGGGCGCGGACTGTTCACCGAAACCTTTTAACCCCCTGTATGTTCCTGCCCCTTGAAGAAACCGCCCCCAAACCAAACATAGCGACCAATCAACCTAAGGCTGACCAGACTGAGGGACCAAAGATGGAATCTTCTCATAACGAAGAAACAGAAGATCTGTTACTTCGGGTGCCTGAAGTGATTGGTCCAGCCCGAGCCCATCATGATCGACACCAGGGAACTGGTAGAGTCCCGATCCTCCCAGAGGGCGTAGAATATCCTCAACGCCCTGCGGAAGACCCACCCTCCACCATTGACTTAACCCCCGCTGACCCACCGATTGACCCACCCATAACCGATCCACACCCAATAGATGATCTCCCTTCTTCAGATGACCTACCTCTCGTTGAAAATCCAGCCCCCTGCGATGGCTCATCCCACGCTCATGAACCTCCTCTTTCGAATAACCAACGCCCCTTAGATAATCTTCCTTCTTCAGGAGAGCAAACTCCCACTGAAGATCTCGATCATGGAACCCCGATTAGACGCAGTGGACGGACGCGTCGCCCTGTTGAACGGCTCCAATACAATACTCTCGGTCACCTCCTTAATCTCTCCGTTTATCAAACAAAATTAGAGGCTGGGAAGAAGCTGTGGGCACGGTGGAAGAGTCCCGGTATGAATGTAGCTAGGGCTAAGTTAGGTATGGTATAGGAGACTTTCTTTTAAACACTATTTCACAATAGTGTGATTTTATTGAATATTTTTTTTTTTTAATTATTTATATTTTTTTATATAAATTGTTTTATATGCCGGGACGGCATTGTTTCGAAGGAAGGGAGAGTGTAACCAGGTGACTGTTCTATAAAGACTAGTCACTTACCAACATCCTGTTTCCACATAAAATGCTGGATTACATGACTCACTTTATGCAAATATCTTTTAGCACGTGACCCCGCAACATTACTTTGTTCCTTTGTTTCTAAACACCTTGAACTCGTGAACCCGTTTGACTCCTCGCAGTCCGTGTCACGAGTTTAACCATCACACATCTCTTCTTCGCCTCCTGTTTTACAGACTCATCTCATCTCTATTTTTGGTACCCTACTCTTACAAAAGTAACGAGGGCTACACTTGTTTTAACAGTGTAGATCAATTAGAAACCATCACAAGTTTATGACAACTTGGTTTTGTTATCGATATGATAGGATTTGTGTTTCCATCTAATATTGCAAATATATTGCAAGGCATTTTTTCTTCTTCTGAGGGAAAAAAAACAAGAACAAAAAACAACTATTTTGTTAAAGTCCATCGTCTTGATAATAATTGTGTGGTTTTTATACTGTATTTAAAGTCAGGGAATATTATTATCATTTGTTTTACTAGTATGTATAAATAAATAAAATAGGACATTCATGATTCAATTCAATTCAATTCAATTTATTATTTCATAAAAAATCACATACAATATATATACATTGAGAATTGTGCTGGATCATTTTACACCCGAAAAAGCCGATGGCTTGAGAGAAGTGGGTGGACCCATAACATAAATGACAAATGTGTAAAATACAAAACATTAAAATTCACAATAAAACAAAATGCAAGACATGTACAGGACATTACAAACTAAAACACAATAATAACACAGAACGATATAATTGATATAGTAATTGTATGTATCATAGGAAGTCATATATATGTGGTAAGAAGACGCAAC
The DNA here is from genome assembly GCA_035222895.1 of Strongylocentrotus droebachiensis. Classification (NCBI taxonomy): domain Eukaryota; kingdom Metazoa; phylum Echinodermata; class Echinoidea; order Camarodonta; family Strongylocentrotidae; genus Strongylocentrotus; species Strongylocentrotus droebachiensis. The sequence continues at coordinate 26,857 of JAVYIG010005575.1, read as the reverse complement.
TTAAATTTCGACTTGAAAGAACTAAGAGTGGTTACATGTTTGATTGAGTCGTCAATATTATTCCATAATTTCCCCCCTTTTTGTTGAATAGAATTTACCTTTCGTAGCTTTAAACGTGCATATGGCAAGAAAATTTTATTTTTTTGTCTTGTGTTTACATTATGTTTCTTGTCAACTGTAATAAAGTAATTATCGAACACGGGTGGTAACAAAAAATTCGAATAACGGTACATAAAGACTCCTGTTTTAATTGTTATATTATCAGAGAAATTTAGTATATTCAGTTTCTTAAACATCGGCGGGGTATGGGCAAGATAATGGGAGTTTGAGCATAGGCGAATGGCTTTCTTTTGTAAAGTATGATAGATACAATTTAGTTGCAAAGATATATTTTTCTGTAGTGTCATAGATTAATTAAGTTTAGATACAATATTTAACAATCAACATGCTATATAAACACACACATTGATATTCCTGTAAACAAGTTGATAATAATGTATACATTTGGTTTTATCTACACTTGTTTTCATCAATGTACAAAATTATATTCAAATAATTTGCTGAAATTAAGTTACAAGGAAAGGGAGCAAAAATAACTAACTTACGATCAGTGATAACAGTGATAAGTGCACTTAAAATAAATCATTCCATATATTAATTTAATGCATCAATACGACAGATTATTAAAACTATTGCATTGTATTTGTATGCGTGGATATCATCAAACGTTTAGATAACTATCATTACTATTACTGTCGATGTACATGTAAATAATACTATTTCAATATCTATCATATTCGTTTACATCATTTAGAAACAATCACACAAGTCTAACGACAGCTTGGTTCCGTTATTGATGTAACATTTGTGTTTCCATTTGATATTGCAAGGTAGACTGTGTAAAAGAAGGTAATTTGACCTAAATATAGCACGATCGTAATATTCCATTGTAATATTCATACATTTCAAGCCCGGCCCCCCCACTCTGGGGTCGGAGGGACCGCATGCGTGTTCCCAAAATGTCCGGTAAAAGGGTACTTTTCACGCACCAAAGTCCGGATCGTATAGTAAACAAAAATCCGGCCCGTATTGACTTTTACACACCGGACTTAGGGGGTTGTTTTCAAAAGGAGGGAACATGCATACGCGTACCCTAAATAACATTGAGTGGGGGGGGGGCGCGGGGCGGGATACCAAGAGGCGATTGATGAGGCTTTTTGAATTCGCCTTAGGTTAATTTTCGAATGTCTTGCCATCTGTTTAAAAGTAATACAAAATTTTGGGAAATTTTGAAAATTGGCTGGACAGTGATTCTTTACAATTTTGATATATTTGGATGCCCCAGTGGATGTTTTGCAAGCACTAGAAAATTTAGCCCCTAAAACACTTCTGCTTTAAAGAAAAAATGGGTATCAACATTTACTGGTGCTCCCGGTAAATTTTGACAAATTTCAAATAGCGCCTACGGCCATACAATGGTAGCAGCGACCATGAAAATCTCGGAATATGCAGTTGTGATATATTATTTCCAAACGGGAATAGCCAATTGGTCAATTTTAGTCAAGAAATATTGTTTTATAGCTAAATTACTATCTTGACCTTGAGAGGGAGCTATACAACATAAAGAGTTTATTATTTACAACTTCATCACTTTAGACTCAATTTCAACCGCGGCAACGATCACTGATTATTGTAGGATCGCATATGCTTCCAATATGTTCATTTGAACCAAATTCATGACCCCGTACCAAAACTTTGTATTACCTTTAATATAGATTGATGGATGGTAATTAACACTGTTAAATGAGTTCAAAAAGACCACTATTACAGGGTGTCGTTTTTACTTTAATTTTTTGCCGAGATTTAACATCTTTGCTATATAGGTCAGCAAGATATTTTGGAAAACTTTCCATTGAATCCATGTGCAAAATCAGAGTAATGACCATAGAAATTAAAAGATTTGTTCAAAAGATTTTGAGAGGCATGAAAACACTCCACTCATCAGTTGTTGAAGGCCGCAGGACTATATGATAAGATCCAGTCATTTTGGTGAATCCCCCCTACCCCATCCATACAAAAGAAAATGGTTGAAAAAAATCATATCAAATCACAAATACATATTTGAACAGGTTTTTTTTATATGTGCTTAATAAAGAGGGATTGTCGGTTACTCTCTTTAAAAAAAAAAGTGAATTTTCAAAATCACGGACGTCACTCCTCTGGAGAGTACAAATGTAGTGAAAATAGAGTGAACATTCACTCTTTTCTTCTTAGAGAGCACTCTAAATCAATCGATTTTCACTCCTAAACAAGTGATCACGGACGTCACTCCCAAGAAAGTGAAAATAGAGTGAAAATTCACTCTTTTCTTTAAGAGAGTAAGATCAGTCCCATAGGAAAGCAGGAGATGGTGCCAGTTTATACGGTTGGTCAAGAAACATCATATCTACTAATAGCTGCGACCAATTACGTTTGGGGCGTCTAAGTTTAAGCCCCTGCAATGAGAAATTAAAAAAAAAACGTGAAAAACACCCCCATCATATTTTCAGGAGTTTGATGAAAATAGCAGAACTAGTCGAGAATCAGGTTTTTATTGATTTCATTTGTAACACCTAATTTTCATGATTTTTTCCTTTTTTTCTTTTCCATGTTTAATACATTGCGCCCAGTGGGGAATAATACAGTCATACGCCCCTAAGGGTCCCAGGGAATAACTAGAATCTCGTCGCCGCGATCTTACTTGCGTGAAGTTTTAAAAAAAATGAAATCCAAGAAATGCATTTAATGAATTTACCCTGGTGTAAGTTCGGAACTCAGTTGCAATTTATCTATTAGGAACTACTAAAAGAACAAGATATTTAGAGAATTTAGCGGAAACATATATTTTGTTTTCCACGATACCCATGACCATTGGAAGACTGATATTGAATAGTTCACCTGTTACCTTAGGCCATACAGACACGTCTGTTTCAAACCTGAGACCATTATCAACAACGTAGATCACCTTTTAAGATATGATAGGAAATCATCAAATTAAAGGACTAGAAAATACTCTCACAATTTATAATCCGAAGGTGTATTACATTGTATAGGCCTACATTTAACGATTGTCTGCAAGGCTATAATATGAAACATATTGTTTTTCAAATTGTGAAAACAAAAGAAGTTCGATTTGGAGTCGAGTGTGAAGATTATTGTCTAGTGCAATTAACTTTGAAGATAAACATAAATATATATATAATCTCGATAATTTTTTGTTATGAGCACATATTACTGAAATTAATTGCATCTTTACTACTCCACACTGTTGCGGTATTACACGTATTTTACACGAAGGATGTATTACATGACTGTATTGAGAGATATATGTATAATGAAAATCCGGAAGGCTTGCAGAAACAAAAATCACATAACAAGTCTATCCATGTAATATATGCACCTGGAATAATGAATATTTTACATAAATGACACCGACATTGTCTATTCAAATGTATATGCATTTTTGTCGTTCCGTTTCATTCTTATCGAAGTACATGGAAGTACAATGTTTCTGAGCTTCTTGAAAATTAATATTGTTGTCTTCTTATAAAGCGCAACTACCGTGGTGCTCCAATATTGTACAATACTATTTGTTAGCCTCTCCATCCACTCCCTCACAACAAAATCTCTCTCTCTCCTTTTTCCCTCTTTCTTTCAATGAGGTATAGTTGCAGCAGTCCATCCAGTTATGACAAGGATGCGATCAGTTTCACATTACATGACAGCACACACAGAACTTTTCTCAGTCTTCGGAGAAACCGATGCTTGAGACTTCCCAGGACTTGTCCCAACATCTGAAGTAGCTAAACTCTGGTGTTGACACCCCTCCTCCCCCGACTGAGAGCCGCCTACGCTCCCCGACGTATGACTTTTCCCACCAGACTCCTCGTTCAAACCCACATCCTTTACGCTCTTTAAAGTTATTTTGGATATTCTGCTAGTCGAAGGACTGCGCGTTGAAATTCCACTGTCCTTCCCCGAGAGTTTCCGTCTCAGTGCAGCCTCTTGGTTAATGCTCAGGTGATCCTTGCCCAATTGGCGTCTTAACCGTGTTTCCCGTTGGATCTCTTCGATGCGGCTCTCTGTTGACGACGAGGCGACACTGTGACGTTGGCCGTTGATAGGAGGCAGGGAATGCTCGTTGAGATGGTTCCGTGTTGGACTACCGAGTTGACTTAGGGCAATCACCAGTTGGTTCTCGAGTTGCTTGATCTTCTTTTCATGATTGTGTGTCTCGATTTGAGCCGAGTCATACTAGACGTGAGGAAGGGGTAAGTATGAGAATAAGAATGATCACAAGATTAAATGTTTAGATAATCCATCCATTAGTACAACTGATTCTTAAACAATAGATATTTTATCAAAATCAGCTTTGAAAATCAATTTCTTCCGCTATAATTATTTTACTGTCCTGATCGATATTGGTTCCTCTGAATCATTATATATTTCACCATTTCTATTCATTTCGTTATTACAAAAACTTGGAACAATATCTCATACCTGTTTCTTCAGTGAATACACTTGCTTATGCAGAATGGCATTTTCCTCCTCTGATCTTGCCAAGTCCGCCTGACATTTGAGTAAATTCTTTTTCAAGATGTAGTCCTCTTCATCAGTGGTGGCCTTAGAGTAGCTCGTGTTGAGTGAAGAATCAGTTCTATTTAAAAGAAGTAGAAACATTGTATTTAACAGCACGTGGCAACCACTTTCTCAGTTTGTGTTCATCTGCATTGTGTCACGAAGGAGAGCAATTATCGACCCCCTCCCCTCAAAAAGGAAACGTTCTGTAGGTAAAACATAAGTCATCCATTCCTGTTAAATATTTATAGGTTGACCCCTCAACCTCAACCGCTTCTTGAAAACTTTAAGCGAGAATATACTTTACAACAAAAACAAAAATCGGTATCGTCTAGGACTGGTATTTTCTTTCTCCCTCTCTTTCAACACCCCCCTTCCATCTCTCTCTTTCTGTATCATAATCGTATTTCTCCTCCTAAATGAGGCCAAATGCATACACCTCGGTATGTCGTAATGCCATACCAGTCCATATCCTGATTCATAGCAGCGATAAAACAGTATAATTTATTACCTGAAAGCAATGAATATTTATATTTATATTTTAATTTGGATGATAGATTTGTTTTTATTGTAATTCCCTGAGAACGGATATTAGTAGCTTTAATAGATTAATGTGAACGTGTCATGTTGCCATGGAGATCCCAAGTAGAGCGCGAAACATCAGTTAGGTACCACAAATGGGCTAATAGTCGTGCGACAGTGGCATGGTGTATAGATGATAAACATTCGAAGGTCAATGATAGATCAAGGCTGCTTGATTGATGAGTTGCTTTTATTCACATTCCAGGCACAAAATGATGAAGCATACGAAATGTTACAAAACATTAACATTTATTTAGTAATATGGAAATAAATAATCCTGACTCATAGTAATTAATCAAATGAAAGACTCTTCTGTAAATCATTAAATATGGAAATGAAAATTGAACCTATACCAAATCCTAGGCTTGTTGTACGTAAGTTTACTGAATTACACTACTGACTTAATATACAGAGAGAAAGAAAAAAAATCATAATACACATACATTAGACTGAGACAAAAAGATAAATGAAACAACTTAGAACATGATACTGCTAAAAATGGTAGAGAGAGAATAGGGGAGGGGAGAGAAAAGGGATAGATAGATGATAGATAGGTAAATAGTTAGGAGGGTAGGTGGGTAGAGATAGAGAGAAAGAGAGAGAGAGGGGGAGGGGAGGGGTCATTTTGATCATTATGTATATCGTTATGTATACCAACTCACATCACTGGTATTTTTAAAATATAAATGTAAGTGCGACAAATGAGTGGCCCAAATTACCTTCGTCTTGAGGTGTCGGCAGTCTCCAACTGGTGCCGTTTTATGTCCAATTCACTCTGCCAAGAATCAAGCTCCTATATAGGAAAGTAACCAACAACAAAACAATCAGATTATGCATACCTTCTAGTGCATATAAGATAAATAAACAATGATTTATAATAATGGTGGCTTCTTATAAAGCGCACCAGGCCCGTCGGACATGACGCTCATGGCGCTATATAGGCAAATACGAATTTTAAAAAAGCAAATTTATTATATACAACATTAACAACATATTGAACCTATAGCATTAAACTAAGAGCATATAAAATACAAAATTATGAATATAAATGTAATAGTTTAAGGAACAAGGAAAAAATTAGCCTAAGATACAGAACGAATTTTAAATAAAATGATTGAAAGCACAGTGTGATTAACTTATGCAGCCTAAGGAAACATCTAGTAAGAATTACACCATGATTAGCTTAAGGCTGACTTTAAGTTTAACATTAAAGGCACACTGCCATACTTGTAGCTACTTGCTCCCTCTATATAGAAAACTTCCCCAATCGGTGCCTGTTGGTCCCCCATGATCCTCTTTTTCTTATGTTAAATGAGAACTGAGTTAATGAGATAGCCACCTGTCACAGTGACCTCGATGGCTCTCTGTGTGGTCTAATCCCTTCTGGCCCAGTAGTGGTGACGGTCTTTAAGATCTCAATGCGTATTGATTTTCAGATTAATATGTCACCAGTTACTAAAAAGAAAATTTATTATAATATGCTAATCGCCTGCTGGCAGCTGGTGACAGGCGCGTACGCAGGGGGGGGGGGTTTGGGGGGTTAAACCCCTCCCCCCCTTTGTTAATTTTTTGTGTGTAAACACTCCCCAAAACCCCCTAAAACCCCTCCCTTTTGGATTTTTTTTTTTTTTTTTTTTTTTTTTTTTAATTATTTATTAAAAAAAAAAAAAAAAAAAAAGTTATTCCCATGACCGACCTAAAAAAGGTCACCTTACCCCCCCCCCCCCCAACGGGTCAAAATGTCAAATTTCCAAATTTCGAGACCAAAAAAAAAAAAAAAAAAGTGTCGTCTTACCCCCCCCCCCCCCCGCTTATTCAGCGGTCGGCTGAGTCGTTGCGATTTTTTTGGGACCAAAAAAAAAAAAAAAAAAAATGTGTCCTCTTACCCCCCCCCCCCCCCCCCCCCCCCCCCCCCCCCCCCCCCCCCCCCCCCCGCTTATTCAGCGGCTGGCTGAGTCGTTGCGAAATTTTTGGACCGATTTATAAATGTTAAAACCCCCCCTTTGAAAAAATCCTGCGTACGCGCCTGGCTGGTGAGATATACTTTCTTTGGGGTCAATAACTATTCACAACTTCAATTCAATGACTCTATTGTTTTCAGTCAAATGCATAACTAGACTGAGAAAGACTTTTTTCTTCTTCATCGCAATGCAATAACTACTTCATTTGTTATCTTATTTCTACCAGTGTCGATCTTTGTTCTTTGTTGAACTTTAATTGTTCTTGTATTCATATTCATCTGCTTTTTATATGCAATATATTTCTTGTATATACCTATATTGTTTTTTAATTTTCTTGTATATGTATAAACATGTATCTATACTATTTTAGATGTATGATCGTTTTATGAAGAATTAAGAAGGATTAATATGAAATATCACCTTATCTTCTTCAAAGTTTTCTGACAGAAATAGATTGACACGTATGTATTAATGTAAATTAAATATTTGCACACTTCTTCACCATCTTACATTTTTCATTCAATTATTTATTTATTATTACAATACAAGGAATTCTCATTTCCTTAAAGCACCAAAACATTATCTAATTTGGAAACTAATTATACTCACATCATCTAATTTAGTAATGTCCCTTTCTTTGCTTTTGCATAGCTCCTCTCGCATGTTGAGAAATCTCTCCATTTCATCAATCTAGTATTCCGAAGAATAAGTATCACACCAAAAAATAAAAGTAATAATTAACAAAATGAAAAGAGAACACTCTTGAATGAACTTGATTCAAATCCATTATTCTGATTCGCGTTATTGCTGTCATTTGGTCATAGCTAGAAGGGCATACCTCATAAAATTTAAGAAAACGCTAACGCCTTTCTGGCCCTCAATAGATGTATTGCTAATTATATATATATATATATCTTGCGTTTTCCATAGAGATGCACAGGCCTTAATAAAGAGGACAAAAGCCTTGACTTATCGCCTTGGATGCCTTACCAATCTAGACTGTTATCCTTTAACATGAATAAATGGTGCAGATATAAGAAGTTTGCACGATAACAGCCACATCAATCTTCATTTAAAAACAAAATATATAAGGCTTTTGGGATTTTGCCCCCAACTCTCAATTGACTCGAATTTGAAACTAATAGTCTTATTCCTCAAAATGATCCATCATAAAACCTTCGCATTGGTTTTAGTATTGAGAATATTTGTCTGTCGGAGTGCATCTTTAGGAGGGAAACAACAAACAATCAGGCTCACGTCTGTTTGTTGCTCGATGCAGTCTTTGAAACGCTTGTCGAGATCCTCTTCGAGCTGTCCCAGATCATTGATGCGGAGACTGAGACTCTCGTACTGTTCCTGAAGCTGCAGAGAACTCAACTGTTCCAAATACTCCTTCCGGTGGTTGCTCAGATCCTGCTCGTATTTCGTTATCTAAAAGAAGAACAAAATGTTGTGAGATAAACAATACTAACAGTATTTGTTCATAAGAGAATGCGTAGTCGTCAAAATTAACATGATACATAACAAATAATATTGAGATGTAATTGATCATATTTAATATATAGATCTACAGTGCATACTCTCAGGAGCCATAGAAAACAAAACCATTTAGTTACCTATCTTTCAACGTTGTTATTTGGTATAGTATCTGTATTTTTTGTTACATGTCAGAAGACGTGATCATAGTTATAATTCAGAAACAAGATTCCTTTAATGGGGGAGAGGCTTTGGATGGCTTGGAAGTTCTTACAAACATTATCTCTACAGATGCCTCGCTTTAATAAATTATAGTTTTTTTTTTAAATTTTATTTATTTATTTTTATTTTTATTTATTTATTTATTTATTTATTTATTTTATTTTATTTATATATTATATATATATATATATACATTTTTTTTTTTTTGGGGGGGGCTCTTAGAGTTTTAAGGGGAGGCTTGACCCTCCCTCCCTCCCCCCTCAAAATACCCCCGCTAAGAACCGATACTGCTGTATCGCCACCAAAAAAAGAGGTTATGAGTAGTTTAAAGAAATTATACGTTTGGATCATTATTGTATCTACCTCTTCTTGGAACTTTGTCCTGGTTCCATCTAGTCGTTTCTTTAGCATCTCTTTTTCAATCCTGTACTGAGATTTCTGTCTCTCCAGTCGCCGATGCATGCGATCTGTCTTCTTGCTTTCACTCGTGTCTTTCTGCTCGTTGCTGTTTGAAAGGTGTCCGTGAGTGACATGGCCTTCTTTGTTCGTTGGCACCTTCGAATCGGTATTCGCCTGATCGCTGTTATTCGAGTTGGGAATTAAAACCTCCCTCACTTCTTCCTTGTCATCATTATCAACCGCCTGTTCCATTGGGTCACTTCGGCTTTCCTCTTCGGGAACATCACCAGCATTTTGAGTTCTGACATCATTATGACATTCTGCAATTTCAGTGATTACTTCTGATCCGTTTTCAGTATCGTGCTCATTCGGGGTAACTAGAGAAATATCTCCTGCGACTGTCGATTCGTTCAAAGAGTTACCCAGGCTCAGTCCCGAGTCTTCTCCCGAAACAACGTCTTTGGATGAATGTTTGTGATGTCGGGAAGACCCTCTTGATCGTTTCTTCTTTATGGAAGACGAAACAACGATATTTTCACAATTTTCAGAGCTGTCTTCCCCGGTTTCGTTATCGCCGTCATGCCCTCCACTGGTGGCTCCATGATCAGAGTTAGTTGCGACTTCAGTATGACTGTGATGTCGATGACGATGCCGTTTCTTTTTACGATGTTGACCGTTGTTTCTATCGTGACCAGAATCTACTTGTTCAGCGTCATCTCCTGCCTTTGTCGTTCTAGGCACATTATCCGTGTCATACTTTATGCCTTGTGATGACTCAGGCCCCACAAAAGAGTTATCTATCATTTGATCATTGACTGCGGTTTCTGTAGGATTCCCCATCCTTCTAGTGCATTTACTGATGCAGTCTCAACAAGAGCGTTCAAATTTTTCGCCGAAACATCATAGTGCCAGAAGAGAACTGCTTCAAAACTGGGATGAAATGCGAGGTCACTGACGTCATCTCGGAGACCTGCAATAATTCGAAATACATTTGGTATCAATTGGAGTAACAATGTGGACAATCTGGATACATTGTGTCATAACGGCAATGAGCGGATGTCAATGTACCCATGCATGATTAATGTAAAGGGGGTAACAGCACATTCATTTGATCAGATGTTTTTACTTCCAATGATAAATCCCATATCATTGTTTGCGGCAACTTCCTCCTCCCCCCCCCCCCCCCCTCTCTCTCGAATTGATATGCCTTTCGAATTTTGTGATTATGATATCACACGATTTTTACTTTGGCTTTTGGTTATGAATGACAATGATTCCAGTACAAAAAAAACGAGGAATCAAAATTGACTTGGATGAAAATATTTAGTATTCATGCAGGAAGATGCAAGATGCAAGGCCAAATTAAAAAAAAACATGTTTAGCGTCCTGTTTTTTCGAAAAATAGGAAGGAGGAGGCCCTTTTTATTTTTTATTTTTTATTTCAAACTGGCCGCTCAAAATGGCCGCTCGGTACATTTTCCCTGGCAGTCGGGGCTATTTTTTTTCAAGATGGCCGCCGACAATTTTTTTTTTTTAAACAGAAATAGAGCCATTTTAGCAGTGTTTTTCATGTTTTTTTTCTTTCAAAAAAAAAAAATTATAAAAAAACAACAAAAAAAAAATTAGGAGGCGGCCCCCAAAAAGGAAGCGGGCGGGGACGCTAAACATGTATATTTTTTGTTTTAAATATCTCAAATTTGCACTTCATGTCAATCAATATTAAAGATACTATGTCCCTTTTGCAGCCAACATCAAATTCTGTAGAACTTTGCAGGAATTATGAATATGTCATGTATCTGTGAAATTTAAACGTTAGCAGTGTCCTAATATTCAAATTAGGCAAGGAAACCCGTTTACTTACTAGACTTCACTGTCAGACACTATTGAGTGACTGACTGGCTTTTTTCTTTTTTAGTAATAACACACATAAAATGAGCTGTAAAGGGTACATGAGCATTTGTCTACATCAATAACCCACTTCTTGTAATGGCCACAATTAAACTGATAGAATCTTTGTGCAGCATAAAACGTACGACCATTCAGTACAATGGTCTGAAAATCATACTATTACTTACTGGCTCTATAGCTCTTTAGTCGATTCGACAACTAGTAGTCGTTATTTTCCCACTTAAAGACATTTTCTAGCCCACAAAAACAAAAAAACAAAGAAAATGCATTACATTTTCAATAATTCATTGCATTTCCCCCCAGTCCCCAACAGGAAAAATTCCTCTGTAGGGCCATGCATTATGGTTTTCAAGGCATGCCCACATAGGAGATTTTTTGTTTGTTTTTTGGTGGTCGGGGCAAAATGCAATGAATTATTGCAAATTTATTGCATTTTCTTTGTTTTTTGTTTTTGTGGGAGCGTCGACGTACCCTAGCGCCCGCTGCGTACAGTCATGATTCATTGGCTAAGCAATGGCCTCGTTACTGTGAGCCCCCGGGATCATAACCGTGTCGATGTGTTATATTAGTGCCCTTTTATGAGGCATTAATCCCCATTACTGTCAGTTATGACTGAAGGACGTAGGTCCTCTAGTTGATTAGCAAAGTAGCACACACATGCTTTAGCAGTCACGCAAAACAAACTCTCCCCAATTGTCATTCAATAAATTCTGAGAATGTATACTTTTATCTAGATCTATTGGTAATAAATCATTGTCAAAATCATTCAATAAATTGGGGTAAAAATAATTATTCCACCATTATGACCAACAGTACATAGGGGAAGCTGGCACTGATAGTATATATCTCTTTACAATCATGTCTATTAGCAAAGTAGCTTTTAATTTTTGTTCCTCTTTAAGAACATGATTGTGATCGAATGTTGTTAACAAGATGAGTTTCTGGTTTCTGGATCACCAAGTCAATCCTACTTAATCGGGGCAGCGCCAGGAGCGTCACGACGTGACGGACAAGTCACAAGTGCCCTGTATAAGAAGCCATCTTTATTTTATTATTAATCCCAATCGCGGCTCCTTTGGAGCTATACCGGGCTGTCAATCATCTTATGTTCCAGTCTTCATGGCAAAGTATAAAGTGTAACCTTTGATCTCCTTTTATCGTCATTGGCCAAGTTACAAGTTTGTGTGGCCTTTACACACACCCCAATATTATACACAAGATAACCGATCGCGAACAAACAACAAACTGACTCAAACCAAGAGTTGTGCTAGTAACTCCTTGCTCAAACCATGCTAAAAACCATGTTAAAAACATGCTGGCGTCCACTGGTGTTTTGTAAATTGTGACTTGAGTTCTGATTCAGATTGAGCATGATTTCACCAAACCTTCTCACGTTCAGAACCATATACCTGATTGTTTATTAATTGATATTAACAATATAGCCTTCCAAGTCCTATACTCTATGTATTTGCACAAAAGGTCAGTGCATCTAAAGGATAAAGGAGCAAATACTACAAAAATATAGCTGTCTTTCATGCATCGCATGCACTAACATCGTGATGTTGACTATTTTTTTTCTCCCACGTTTTTTTTAAATATTAAACTATAACACTATTAAATACATTTATGCGTCTTATCATTTTCCAAAAAACGGACAATATTGACTATATATACACACTAAGGAACATCCAATGGGTGTGTTTTATACAAAGTAACATTGTACAGCATACAAGTATGACTATATATTCCGCAGAATATGTTGAAACGCTTACTAAAATGTCTGTATCCACTTACCTCGCTACACTATCATGTTTCCGATTTGTTTATCCTCTGAAGAAAGAATCCTATCTCAACGTGTATCTAAAAGTCGATATGATTTTGTCCCATGAATGAACAGATTGTAATTATATCCCTTCTAAACGATATGATAAAAAGTATCATAAACAGGCCGTCAAACGTCAATACAACACATTTTACATGGACCATCACGTATACACAGCACACGCATTGGGTTTTATTTTTGTTCCATGATAATTAGCATGATAATAGAGCGTTGCTAAGCGTCCTAAACTAGAGTCACCGGGGCGTGAGGTGAATAGAGAAAAGACTGGCAGTCGTGTTTACTCAGTCGTCTGTGCTTAATTTAAAGAGACTGGAAACCATTTTAACCCACTGAATACTGAAGTCTCTCATTCACATTGGATTTGTTATAGGAGCCACGGTCAGCCACCCATTTGCCAGAGGTAATGGGTTAAATATGTCAGTTACAAAGCTAAATATTTTGAGAAGGGGAACACATTATAGCGCTGCCAAGACAATAATACACCATTTAAAAAGTGTTATGGTATAAAATGATGGGAGGGTTTGTTAGGTAATAAATAAACATGACCTTGTTTTGTTGAGTCATGCTTTTAAAAGGGCATATTGATGTCAATTCTCGCGGCGGTGACAATTCGTCGCTGTTTTCACGAAGTGACGGTAGTGAAAAAAAATTGCATTCACTTTGCGTTACGATTTTCCTCACTACCGTCACTTCGTGAAAACAAGGACGAATTATTGATACATTCAAGTATTCAACCCATAATTTGTATATGTGTACGTCATAAGTTTTGAGCGCACGTTAAAATCAATAGTTCATGCAATCAACAACAAAATAAGAATTAATGAAAATAATCGGCCTATAAATATATATATATATATATATATATGAACAGGCCACAGGGGAATTTCTCGAAACAGAAAAGAGGCACTCACCAAAGATGAAAAGAGGCACTTGTGAGAATGGGAAAAGGGGCGCTTATTATAAAGGAAAAGAGGCACCTAGCTGTCAGATTGTGATAGTGACAAATATTTGGGGTGGAAAAGGGGCAATTATGAGAAGGGAAACGGGCACTTATCAGAAAGATAAAGGGCACTTTTTGAAAGAAAATGAGGAACGTGTCAAAATAAAAGGGGCACTTATCAGAGTTGAATATATAGGGGCTCTCATCAAAGAATAAAAGGAGCCATATCAGAATGGGAAGGGGGCAATTATTAAAAAGGAAAAGGGGTACTTGTCAAAGTAAAACGTGAACCTGTCAGATTTGAATAGGGGCAATTATCAGAGGTGAGGGGGGCACTAATTATCAGATTTGAAAATGGACATTTATGAGAAAGTGATTTGGATCATATGAAAACAAATCGGGGGTGCACTTATCACAAGAAAAAGAGGCACTTATTAAAAGGGGAATGGGCAGATCTTACAAAGGAAAAGGGGCACTTGTCCACTAAAAGGGGCACTTTGGGGGTACCTTGAAAGTGTGGGGGGCACTGCCCCCTGCTCCCCCGGAGCGCCGACTCTGTTCTTGCATACCCTTCAACGGATCGAAGAAACAAATATCTATAGAGGTGCAGTCATTTTTTGTGACAAGTATAAGTGCTCTCACGGCCTTGTAACATTTCAATGACGAATATTTTGTCACAGAATAACGACCCGATCAAAATAATATAGAGGGATTGAAATCTCTCTGGAATGGATTTCAGGACACTGTGGGATACAGTGGGAAATGAAAAGACGGATTTCTATGCAAAAATTAAAGCTTTTAAACTCGGAAAATTCAAATGCATTACGAATTGACGTTGTTTGAAAAGACAAGTTTAATTTTGTACAGTTCAAAGCTAATTTGGCAGGAAAGGTGGATTGATACCCAATCGGCATTAAATCATTTAGCCAAACCTCACAATATTCTTGTAAATTGGGAAGAAAAACTGAAACTATTCTTATAGGCGACTACGCCCGGGAGTGTCTGGACTCAACAATGACCTCTTGCTTTAGGCATCCACCCCACAGGTTTCTGTGACAGCTGTTCAACAATAGAAACGATGAGACATATAACCGAAGTTAATATTTCCAAGAAAGAGGACATGAGCGTTAAAAAAAAGTGACTCTCGTTTACAAATGGCAATTTCTCTTTTCGGTTTAAAAGGGAATTAACCTCAAATTACATGTTACTTTCAGTTTGTAGTTTGTTTAAAAACATTATATGAAAAATATAAAACATACACTATGAAGCTCGTTGTGCGGAGTTCAAATCCCTGCAACGGCACTTAAGTCCTCTGGCAAGGCATTTAACTACATTTGCCACTCACCACCCTGGTAAAATATATTGGTTCCTGTTACGATCTGCATATCACATCGTTTTTCCTGTCGTAGGCCTACTTGTATTTTTTGTCCAGAAATTTCTCCACCTTCAGAGCTGCTACCTATACTAAACCTTAATATTTCATGGCGATTGTGTTGGTCTGGAAATCTAGGGAGCAGACGACGTCGTAAATATGGCGAAGTAGGGTCTCTTTAGACATTAATTGAGCAGTGTTCCGAATTTAGGGATGTCTCCAAGGCAGGAAAAGTCCGTGAAAGGGGGGGGGGGTTAGAAATGTTGGCAGTCCTGAGATAGGGAGGGAACAAGCAAACGCGCCGGTGTGGTAGGCGATTTGTTCCGGGTTCCGCGGAACAAATCGGCGCGCCGATTTGTTCCGCGGAACGAATCTACTGGATCGACTCGTTCGCAGATACGTTCGAAAGCCGCCGTTCTTATCCGACATTGGCCGAACGTTTCTGCTTATATAATCGCGTATATTTTTATTACTTGTGTCGAATAAACATGGTAAAAATAAATTTTAGCTTTATCTTGATACTTTTGTATTTATTGTTGGAATGAAAACCAATATTATTTTTTTTGAAATATAACCTCGTACGGAATTACCCGCGCGCGGTACGAAAAATAAATAAGTAAATAACCTACTGACTAGTATATGCGCATAGAGTACATGTATATCATAATGCATGCACGCACGTGCATACTCGGCACGATATATTGCGACACAGCATGCTGATCTGGGCGCGAACTCGATAACGTCAACGTGAATTTCGACAGCATCGACATTCTGAAATGTTTGACATGCTTAATTCATGTACATATGTATCATAACATGTATCATATCATATCGTTTTACTTGCATTGTAAAAAAAAGAAAAAGAAATTATGTCCAGCGCTTGCCTATTGCATCATTTCATGTGGTGCTTCAAAGCGTGATTCTTTGATGTGCCGTTGTGAAAAGAAAAGCATATCATATTTTGAAGAATAAAAGTTTTGACATTTGAAATAAATACATAAATCTTTATGTTCATTTTCAGTGTACATTAATTCAAGCTGTATGATTTTATTAATATTTGCAGAAAAATCATTTGGGTATTGTACAAGAACATATAAAGTACATTTGACTTTTAGTTGAAAATATATATATTTAAAGAAGAATAAGCCACACAGTACAATTTTGGTTTAGAAGAGAGTGTAGGAGAGTCGGAGCGAAAGAGGGTGAGAAGCATACGGTAGATCCAGAGAGCTTCTTGCTTCTGGTAAACAAGTGACTGTAGATATTAATATAGTAGTACTGCTTAATAAATTCACATGTACATGCATTGCAATTTTAATCAGTTGCTATTCACATTCAGTTTGTCGCATAGACAATACATTTCAGAACTAGCGGTCGAAGAATTTGAATGAATGACGCCTTGACAAGATATATAGAAACAAAAATGAAATTGGTTTAAACAGTAATGAACACATTTAGAAAATAACAAGGTGCTTGCGACCAAGCCAATTACCTTGTAATGAAATAGGCACATAGACCCATGTGCACATGTTTGAAACAGGGACGGTAGTAGAATTGCGTCTTTAAAAGGGAATCTCGTATATGTGCTCGTTATAACGGGAGTAGACTGTGTATATGATTCCCTAAATTCCTTCACATCTCCCCTTTCACATGTCCCTCTTAGGTACCTTCCCCCTTATAAAACCACCTCTCATTTGGGACCCTTTGAAATAACATTTAAATTTCCCCCCTGCCCCCCCCCCCCCCCACTAACGCAACCCTTGTTACGCTGTCCCATATCCCCTTTTTTTTTTTCTTTTTTTTTTCTTTTTTGCTGCGTTACATGCATGCAGGCTCATGGTTTCTTTTTTTATTTTTTTATGGATGATCAGTTAATCACAAGTATTTCCTTACACCACACTGACTGGCTTCACAGTTTCTACATCGAAAGCACATGAGAATAAAGATAACCAATCCATGCAGGCCAGTTACATGGGCAATGAGAAAATTATCTGAAATTTCAGAGAATGAGGCCTTTCTGAGACTGAAGTATTCTAATTTTTAAAAAAAGGGAAAGAAAAAAAAGTGTAACTTACAGATGGGACACCCATCACAGATTCAAAGGGCATGCTTACAAGGGAAATGCATAAAAGGTACAAGGGCCACTTTGTCAAAGTATAAGGTGCACGTAGCAACTGTGACAATTGATATTAAAATGGCACTTGGAATCAGTAAGGAAAGGGTGCGCACTACAGCGGCGGATCCAGGATTCGAAAATAGGGGCCGGGCGCAGCCCGAAAATTTGAAAAACGGGGGGGGGGCAGGCGATAGTTTTCTGATATTAGGCCTACATGTACGTGAAAATGTACGTGAAATTAGTGGTTTCCAAACTAGGGGGCGCAACAGATCTGCCACTGTATGTAGCGGAATGGGGGAGGGGGGGGGTATAGACACACTATGCTATGACTCTGTTTACCCTAAATACTGAATGGGGGGGGGGTTATAATACAGGACGACGCCCCCATTGTCTCTGCCAGAGTTACCTGGGTAAGAAGCCATCGTAGAAGACTAGAGAGGACAGGCAGGGGCGTCGCCAAAGGGGGGTGTGGGGGGTGCGACACCCCTCCACCTGTTAGGATATTGTCGGTAAAATTGCGCTGCCGTCGGGAAAAAGAGAAAAGGGGGAGGGAAAAAAGAGAGGGAAAAAAGAGAGGGAATGGGAAAGAAAAGAAAAAAAGAAAAAGGAAAAGAAAAGAAAGAAAGGAAAAGAAAGGAAAAGAAAGGAAAAAAAAGAGAAGAAAGAAAGAGAAAAAAGAAAAAGAGGGAAGAGAGGAAAGAAAGGAAAAGAAAGAAAAGAAAGAAAAGGAAAAAAGGAAAAAAAGAAGAAAAAAGAGTGAAAGGGAAACAAAAGGAACGGGGGTGAAAGAGAGGAGAGAGAGGGGAGGTAAGAATCTGAGAGAGGAGGAGTGGGAGTAAAAGAGAGAAGGGTGTTGTTGGGTTGAGTCGTCTCGTCGAGGGAGCAAGAAAGACACGGGTAAATATGTTGCTGTGTCGGGTCAGCTGTGTCGGTATTCTTGCTCGATCCTCGTGTACTATATCAATGCAGAAGTTTAAAGTCGGTGAGATGTATATTTTCGGTCGGCCGACAAGTTTTTTTTCCCTACGAACTGTGACTTCTTATCCGCTGTGACGGCTTCGAGAGTGACTACAACTACAATACTTGTATTTTCTCGAAGTTTCACTTTCCTATAATATCAGCTAAAGAAATCAGAGGTTTAAAATTTTCGGGGAAACTAAATTCAAACAAGGTTTAAGAGTCAACAACGGTACGACGAATCGTCTTCCTTTCTTTATATTGTGATGACACGCCCAAAATTCCGCGCTTCGCGCAGAAGGGGAAACTTCATTTAGACGAGTCGAGAACAGTACAACGAATCGTCTTCTTTCTCTAATATTTAAAGGAAACGTCAAAGCTTCCGCGCTCCGCGCGAGAGTGGGAAACTGAATTCAGACAAATAGGGCTTATTAGAAGTCGAAAACGGTACAACGAATAGTGTTCTTTTTCTAGTAATTTGAGAAAACTTCAAGCTTTCGCGCTTCGCGCGAGAGGGTGAAGCTTCATTCAGACAAATAGGGCTTATTAGAAGCCGAAAACGGTACAACGAATCGGGTTCTTTCTCTAATAATTTGAGGAAACGTCAAAGCTTTCGCGCTTCGCGCGAGAGGGGGAAACTGAATTCAGATGTATAGGGCTTAATAAGATTCGAAAACGGTACGAGGAATCGTCTTCCTCTCTCTATATTGTGATGAAACGCCAAAAATTCCGCGCTTCGCGCGGAAGGGGAAAACTTCATTTAGACGAGTCGAGAACGGCACGACGAATAGTTTCTTTCTCTAATAATTTAAGGAAACGTCAAAGCTTCCGCGCTCCGCGCGAGAGGTGGAAACTGAATTCAGACAATATTAATAGGGCTTATTTAGAGTCGAAAACGGTACAACGAATCGTGTTCTTTCTCTAATAATTTGAGGAAACGTCAAAGCTTTCGCGCTTCGCGCGAGTGGGGGAAACTGAATTCAGACAAAATTAATAGGGCTTATTTAGAGTCGGAAACGGTACAACGAATCGTGTTCTTTCTCTAATATTATGAGGAAACGTCAAAGCTTTCGCGCGAGAGGGGGAAACTGAATTCAGACAAAATTAATAGGGCTTATTTAGAGTCGGAAACGGTACAACGAATCGTGTTCTTTCTCTAATGATATGAAGAAACGTCAAAGCTTTCGCGCGAGAGGGGGAAGCTTCATTCAGACAAATAGGGCTTATTAGAAGCCGAAAACGGTACAACGAATCGTGTTCTTTCTCTAATAATTTGAGGAAACGTCGAAGCTTCCGCGCTACGCGCGAGAGGGGGGAAACTGAATTCAGACAAAATTAATAGGGCTTATTTAGAGTCGAAAACGGTACAACGAATCGTGTTCTTTCTCTAATGATATGAAGAAACGTCAAAGCTTTCGCGCTTCGCGCAGGAGGGGGAAGCGACATTCAGATGAATAGGGCTTATTAAGAGTCGAAAACGGTAGGACGAAACGTCTTCTTTCTCTAATAATTTAATGAAACGTCAAAAGTTCCGCGCTTTGCGCGGGAGGGAGAGAAATTAAAGTCAGACAGGGATTAAGAGTCGACAACAGTACACCGAATCGTCTTCTTTTTTATAATAATTTAATGAAACGTCAAAGCATTCGCTCTTCGCGTGGGAGGGAGGGGGGAACTTCATTCAGCCAAGGATTACCAGTCGAAAACTGTACAACTAATCGTCTTCTTTTCCTAATAATTTAAGGAAACGTCTTAGCTTCCGCGCTTTGCGCGGGAGGCCCATCACCCACACCCCCCTCATGATCGCGCTTTTAAGTTATTCTCTAATTGCTCACTACCGCCCCTCCCTAAAATAAGATCCTAACTCCGCGCCTGCATTAAAATATATAGCTATGATGCTGACTAAATTGAAGAAATAATTCGTATATTTATGTCGTCGAGGAAAATGACCATTTTGCGCATATGCAAGTAATATAGATATTCCATAGGAAAAACAATTTAGCCTTCGCCCCCAGGTTTATAGGGTTGAATTTGTATTTATTGGACATTTAATTTTGTTTTAAATTGGTGGCTAGTTTTGTCGGTAATCGTTGGCCTCTACACCCCCCCCCCCCCCACTGAAAAAGGTCTAGCGACGCCCCTGAGGACAGCATGGGTTGGCACTGTGTGCGGATCGTGGTTTGCCTTACTGTATTATTCTATTTTATTACATAAAAATAGGAAGACAGACTATGAATGAATATTATAATAACATGAGATTTTAAAAAAAGTAATTCAACCAAGAGAAGGAGAGGAAAATGCAGATGCGACGAAATTGGCAACAATAGTCAAAGGTATAAGTATTAGCAGCCATGCACCAAACGAAATAGAAGAAGAAATTAAGGTTCCATGACACATGCTCCGCCGACGATTGCTCCGCCGACATTTACTCCGCAAAACGCGACAATTGCTCCGCGACATTTGCTCCGCGACATTTGCTCCGACGTCAAATGCTCCGCCGACAGGTGCTCCGCCGACAGTTGCTCCGCCGACAGTTGCTCCGCCGACAATTGCTCCGCCGACAGATGCTCCGCCGACAATTGCTCCGCCGACAATTGCTCCGCCGACAATTGCTCCGCCGTCAATTGCTCCGCAAAACGCGACAATTGCTCCGCCGACATTTGCTCCGCCGACATTTGCTCCGCCTGAAGCGACACTTGCTCCGCCGACATTTGCTCCGCCGACACTTTGCTCCGCCGACAATTGCTCCGCCTGAAGCGACAATTGCTCCGGTGACATTTGCTCCGCCGACAATTGCTCCGACGACATTTGCTCCGCCGACAATTGCTCCGTCGACAATTGCTCCGCCGACAATTGCTCCGCCGACAATTGCTCCGCCTGAAGCGACAATTGCTCCGGTGACATTTTCTCCGCCGACAATTGCTCCGCCGCATTTGCTCCGCATGAAGCGACACTTGCTCCGGTGACATTTGCTCCGACGACATTTGCTCCGCCCAAAAAGTGTCCCATTAAATACAAATGCTACTAGTACTACGACAAATGCTTCGCCGACAATATTTTTTTTTCACGGGTTGTTTTTGTTTCTTTTTTTTTCTTCATTTTCTGAATGCATTCATGAAATTATGTAAATGAAATGAAATGAATGAATGTTGATGATGTGGGAGGAAAAAGCAGTTGCCTAAAAGTCATTTCGAATATACTGAAATAACTTTCCATCTATCACTGTACGTCCCACATAATGTACACTAAACACTCATTACATGTCATGGGAAGTTTTTTTTTTTAAAGTAGAGCAGCAAGCCACATTCCCCAATACGCGCATACCTCCTAGTTAATTTCAAACAGCTCATCAATATGTAAGACCTGAAATTAGCTCAATGAAAGAAGACTAATAACATGAGAGGAAGAAAAGAGCAAAGAAGACAACATTTTTGCTATTCCCCATAATGTTTGATTTAAAAAAATAAAAAATAAAATTATAGCTCCTTACGCAAGTTCTCCGGCGAAAGATTACTCCGCTCAAAATCTGTTTCATGTATTACTCATTAGCTGATCCAAAGCTCAAGGCTATCTCTCTCTCTCTCTTTTTCTCTCTCTCCCATGCTCCTCCTTTTCCTGTTTACACCGTTTTCTTGTCTTATTTGCTCTTTTCTTTCCTCTCATGCTATTAGTCTTCTTTCATTTCCATCACTTCTTCTCTGCTCCCCCTCTCGAGTTCTATTTCTCTCGTGAAATTGAAACGTAAAGTAATACAATCATGTAATACATTCTTGTTTAGAATAATATTTTCAATAATATCCAGTCCATTTTCTAAAGGTTTCTTTCCTTTAGTTAATATGTTAGTGTGTAAAACACTCCGTTTCATTCGAGTACTTTTTTTTCACTGAATAATTTAAGGGACTCATGAAGCCACCGGAAGAAGAGCAATTGGCTTATCATGAAGAACTAACATCAAACTGCAACAAAATGATTCGTATAAATGTGAATAAGCAGAAAGGCTGCCATCTCATTTTCCCGTCTGAATGGGTTCTCTTCCTTTTAAAGTGCCCTTATATTCTAAACTACCTAGTAAGATGCATTGATCGAGGTAATTTCAGGTATTGCATATTGATGAGCTACTTGAAATTAACTAGGAGGTATGCGCGTATTGGGGAATGTGGCTTGCTGCTCTACTTTTTTTTTTAAACTTCCCACGACATGTAATGAGTGTTTAGTATACATTATATGGGACGTACAGTGATAGATGGAAAGTTATTTCAGTATATTCGAAATGACTTTTAGGTAACTCCTTTTTCCTCCCACTTCATCAACATTCATTCATTTCATTTCATCTACATTATTTTAAGAAATGCATTCAGAAAATGAAGAAGAAAAAAAGAAACGAAAAAAATAGGTGTAAAGAAAATATTGTCGGCGAAGCATTTGTCGTAGTACTAGTAGCATTTGTAGTTTATGGGACACTTTTTGGGCGGAGCAAATGTCGGCGGAGCAATTGTCGCTTCAGGCGGAGCAATTGTCGGCGGAGCAAATTTCGGTGGAGCAAATGTCGGCGGAGCAAATGTCGGCGGAGCAAGTGTCGCTTCAGGCGGAGCAAATGTCGGCGGAGCAAATGTCGGCGGAGCAATTGTCGCGTTTTGCGGAGCAATTGACGGCGGAGCAATTGTCGGCGGAGCAATTGTCGGCGGAGCAATTTATTGTCGACGGAGCATCTGTCGGCGGAGCAACTGTCGGCGGAGCAACTGTCGGCGGAGCATTTGACGTCGGAGCAAATGTCGCGGAGCAAATGTCGCGGAGCAATTGTCGCGTTTTGCGGAGTAAATGTCGGCGGAGCAATCGTCGGCGGAGCATGTGTCGGGTTACCGAAATTAAAGCAAAATTGTGGTCGCCACTTGAAAAGCAGCGCAGTCCCAGCTCCTTCACAATCATGTCTCACGCACCGTACCGACATTCAATTTTTCTTTTTCTTTTTTTCAAATGTTCCACCATAGATTTAACCCATGTGTTTTGGGTCGGTAGGGTCGCTGCTGCGTCGTAGGTGAGTGACATAATATTAATAAATATCTTTTGTACCTTTTTATCACTCAGAAGACAGAATGTTTCGTATTCATTCCTTAAACATATATGAATGAACTTGGTCACTTTGGAAATAAGAATTATCGGATATTAATCGCGCTGCGCCACACGGAGCGCCCTTCCCAACGGCCCACATTAGTGCCAGTGCGCGTGCAGTGGTATGGTAAGGTAAGATCATGCATGTGTACGTAGTCTACAGTAATGTATAGATCATCGCGCCGCGGCCAGGGCCGGTGGCCCGTGTGCTACCGATCCCTATGGCTATGCGGCGCTAGTGTAGTTCCGTATCCATTTTTTTTTAGCAGTTTCATATCGATTCTTAGCAAAGGAATTTTAGCCCAATTTTTTACTAATTTTAATCATAATCATGTCTATATTGCATTTTCCACCTGAATTTGGATCACATCCGACATCGGGAAGCCTCCGTTTTGGGCTTTGATGTCGACGTCGTCGCTCAGTACCGTCTCAGCGCTGTAGCTTTGCAACTCAAACTGAAGCTATCAGTCTAAAATGATGCAAGCTTCTCGTATAGTTTATGGTATCGTGCATGTGCGTAATACCATAAAGCATACGCGAAGTTTGCGTAATTTTAGACTGATAGTGATAGCTTCAGTTTGAGTTGCAGAGCTATAGCGCAGAGACGGTACTGAGCGACAACGTCGACATCGAAGCCCCAAACAGAGGCTTCCCGATGTCGGATGTGATCCAAATTCAGGTAGAAAATGCAATATATGATTATGATTAAAATTAGTAAAAAATTGGGCTAAAATTCCTTTGCTAAGCCTAAGAATCGATATTAAACTGCTAAAAAAATGGATACGGAACTACACTAGCGCCGGCTATGCCATCTAGAGCCCGATCTAGAGGCTACAGTGGTTGCGGTGCTGGGGCCCGTTCCTCGAAACCAACGACAAGACAGTCATAACTTTATCCACCAACTACAGAGATGTCTCTGATCTTCCTAAACCGTTGCACAAAGAGCTTACAACACTAAGTAGCGCTGGTCCAAAGACTCCAAGAATAAGGATCATTTTTTGTTGAGGATACATCGGTCCGTGTTTACGAAGATGATCCGGCCCAGTGTAGTTCCGTATCCATTTTTTTTAGCAGTTTAATATCAATTCTTAGCAAAGGAATTTTAGCCCAATTGTTTACTAATTTTAATCATAATCATATATTGCACCTCAAACTGAAGCTATCAGTCCAAAATTATGCAGACTTCTTGTATGCACGATACCATAAACCATACGAGAAGTCTGCATAATTTTGTACTGATAGCTTCAGTTTGAGGTGCAGGACTATAGCTTAGAGACGGTACTGAGCGACGACGTCGACATCGAAGCCCTAAACGAAGGTTTCCTGATGTCAGATGTGATCCAAAT
This sequence comes from Strongylocentrotus droebachiensis, assembly GCA_035222895.1. Classification (NCBI taxonomy): domain Eukaryota; kingdom Metazoa; phylum Echinodermata; class Echinoidea; order Camarodonta; family Strongylocentrotidae; genus Strongylocentrotus; species Strongylocentrotus droebachiensis. The sequence goes on along the minus strand of JAVYIG010005575.1, from coordinate 2,012 downwards.
TCAGGTGGAAAATGCAATATATGATTAGTCTATGATTAAAATTAGTAAACAATTATTAAACTGCTAAAAAAATGGATACGGAACTACACTAAAATACAACAAGTTCTACCAGCTACGAAGATGTCTCTGATCTTCCTGAACCGTTTCACGAAGAGCTTACTAGCTAGACATCTTGTGAAATTGAAACTGTCGGCGAGAAGAGGAGCCAAGGCCAAGACATAGCCTTACTCCTTTAGTTCGCAATTGCACTGGGTTAGACAAAAAGTAATTTTAGGAAAATTGCAATTATTTAAATGAATCAGGAATAAAAAGATTGAAAATGGTACCAGGGAATAAGAGATGCAGTACTTCGAATTTGTGTAGTTTATATACCATACATGTAGTAGTAGTACTTAGTGAGCGTTCGGCACTAGTGGGCGCTGGCACATTTCCTTGGTTTATGTACGCTCTAGGTGTGCTCAATTTTTGGCTGTGAGCTGGCTGCATTGGTTTTGACAAGGTGGATTGATATCATGTTAACAAAAAACTAATGCGGTCAATCAGCAAACTTACTTGCGTACATATTTCCCACATACTTGCAGCTTTTTACAACTGCAATTTTGGTTTCTACTTTCCGCTAGAAAAGTGAAATTCCATCGATTTTTCACCTCGTTAAGTCGATAGCTAGTGCTGTGAGAATAAGGGACTAGGTGTGAGATTTCCCTACCTGAAGCTGCTGCATGTTCTCGTTTGCAACTCATACATATTCATATTTTGATGGCGCTATCAATTTTGTTCTCATTATGTCTTGGCTTGAAAATGACGCCATCTTTCACAGTTTTCCCTCTCATTTTCAAATGGCTGTAGCTACAATGTATGGGGCTCTAACCAACTCTAAATTGACATAAAATTCGCCTTTTAAATATATTTTAATGTCCATTTCGTAAAAATCTGTGATTAAAAAGATGTCATCTTTTTTGTTTATATTTTCTAGTTTTTAGAAGTGACATTTAGCGTAGGCAGGTACGGCCTCCCTTTTACCACAGAATTACTTATATAATATAATTGTGAGTATTTCATTTCATGACTGGTGAATCTGGAGCCTGTTTCTCGAAACTTCTTGACTAAATTAGCGTTAGTAAGCTACTTGTCCGCTACGTGTTTCACGAAAGCCTCTTTGCCAAGATCATGTTTATACTTAAAGGCCTTTTCCACTTAACTAAACTGATTGTAGGCCTATGCATTTATTTCCCCATTGTTTGTAAAATCCTTGAAGGGATGGGTAATCTGGTACGACAGGCAAGCCTTGGCCAAAAGTACATGTATATTCTCTAGTTTTCAAACCCATACTAATTTTGAGATTCTTTCTCCAAAGCGTTAAACTAAATAGTTAAAAACATGTGTTTTAACGTTTGGAATGTTGGATTTTTGTCATTTTTATATTTTGTTGAAGCTTAAAACATTGGTCAAAACTTTCATAGCATGTTATTCTTATAAATATGATAGTTATATAAGAATAATATAAGGGTGTATATATATTTATGAACTATTAAATGAAAATTGTCTGGGGATACTGATCTTCAAAACAGATTCATGAAATGAAATACAATTGTATTTTACAAGTAATGACTAGTAGGGTTGACTAGGGTATAATCTACACAAATTTTTAAGTATTTTGCATCTCTTATTCCCTGGTACCATTTTCAATCTTTTTTAATTCCTAATTCATTTAATTGCAGCTGTCCGAGAAACAGGCCGGAGATGCCTTCATTTACCTGTGCAGTGGTTGACTGTAAAAACACAAGTCGAGGTTTGCTCAAATGGAATTCAGAAACTTGTGACGTACACAAATGCACCCGTAAAGAGGAACTGTGCACCTGCAAACCTCCTTACAGATTTATTCCGTTCCCAACAAATAAATTTCCACAACTGCGTGGAGAATGGATCCGTAAAATGAGGCGTGTAGATCCTTCAACCAAGAAGCCATGGATTCCTAAGCACTTCAGCAGGGTTTGTTCGATACATTTTGTTGA